>JBBPQC010000132.1:0-37975 GCA_038092295.1 Leccinum arenicola | reverse complement strand
CGAGTTGTGGTAGCGGGCTGTGACATCTATATGGGCTCGCGCCCCATGGCCGACCCGCTCTCATGTTGTGAAGGGCTCGCACGTGGAGACATGGATCCAATGCGGTAGGACGTATGGTAAGTTAAACTGTGGTGCGTGAACGTGGGTCCTTCAGCTGTTTACGTCCAAACAACCATACGACTGGGCAGTGGGGAGGAATCGACTCAGCGAAAACGTAGTTCTCCAGCACATTGAGGGGTACCAGAACACCTGGTGTGAACTTGGATCGGCCCCATCCCATCCACATTCGAGGAACTTGATGGTGTCGACAATATCTTGATAAGCAAAAACAATGAAAAGTAGACACAATGAACGCCCAAGAAAAACTGACCGGCGCAACAAGCAATTCACTCGTGCTCGCGGTAGGGGAACATTGATCTTGGGACGGCTTGAAGGCGTCCAAGTCCTCGAACATCTTGCGTATCCATCCAATGTGCCTTCGACGCCGATTCGGTTGGTGAAGCTTTTTGTTTTTGTTTTTGTTCGCGGTGACATGCAGAAATTTGAAAGCGTGGCGGTCGTGGCGAGCGTGGCAGTGGCACATAGAAAACGCGACGAAAATAAATGTACACCTGTTTCGCCATAGGACGGATGGGAAGTGTGCACGAGCCCTCACGATCTGTGGTGACCGAAGAGAAGATGGGATGAAGAAGAGCAACCAGGGAGCTAAGACAGTAAAGGGAGGCTACTGTGAGATGCACATTATTAAAAACGAGTTCGAGTCCCTACTACAAGCGCGACAGTTTCGTGGCGGAACAGGTGCATGCACATCTATTCTCGCCGCGCAGTCGATTTTTTGCATGTCACCGCATTTTTTGGACAGTGCCGCACTGATAAAAACTGAGCACTACTATATATCGGTGTAGTCCACCCATCAGCGAATTCACAAATGTTAGTTTTAAGCAATCTTAAGCATGTTCAAGCAGTCACTAAGTAAATACGAGCTAAGTAAATGGCTACAGAGGGGAGAGGACGTGCGTGCACACATCTCCGCCCGGAAGCGCAGACCGCTGGGGGCGTTGATTTCTTCCAAGTCATCAGCGGCAGGATGTATGTGGGGTAGGGCGCAGGACCGACAAAGTACTGGAAGGGATCAACGTTGAACGTTGAGCTCCCACTTGAGCTTGATGTCTCCGTTCGCGAACCGATCATGTCGTTGCAATGCCATGACCCGATGCCACGCCGGCGTTGATCTTGGCGTCCAACCCCAGCTTCAACGTTCGCACTCAGCTCTCCCGTTTATCCTTCGCTTTGCTGAGCCTCTCCCGCTCTGCGACCACTGTTCCTGTCGACGTTCTTCTTCCACTCGTTGAGTATCAACTCCACCGCCGTGTCTATTCGTCCACTGAGCACCGACAACCGTTAAGCTAGCTTATCGATGGCATGGTGTGTGCCCTTGGTGGAGAATCCATGCCGCCTATCCCACCTAGGGCCTATGACTTCAAAGGGTTGACATTGTGCCGGAGGGACGGTTTGACTCTGGGGCGAGGAAATTGCGACGAGGCACCAGAGCAGCTCGGTTGAAAAACACTGGGCGAATTTTGCATCCGCTTTGCTCGAGCAGCGTCCTGAACGTCCTCATCCGTAAAGACACAAAGGACTCGAGCGGGGGGAACTTGTTATGGAGTGGTTTTGTTGTGATCGCCAATAGTTTCGACGCCGAATTCCTAATGTTGTGATTGAAGGGGGGGGGGGGATAAGCGAAGACTCGTCAGTTTTCAGTTGGAATGGCTCAGACTCGACACCTTCTGGACTAAAACGTTTTCCATTGAAAAAAGTCCCGTTGGGACGTCACCTTTAATGGAGATCTGCGAGGAAGTCGAGTGAGCGAGCGAAGAAGAGGAAATGAAACAAGGCACTTTTCCGTTCTCCTTGACTCACGAAAGCGAGGTCTTATGCTACCGTCCATGCCGAGGTGCCTGAGCACTTAAAATGTAACAGACGAATGCGACTTCGTGCGGATCCTGCCGGTGCAGCGCACATGCTTGCATCGAGGAAGTTTCACCGTGGAATTAGAAGACGAGGGTAGGTACTCCGGGCACGCGAAGAGGTGGGTAATGAAACGAGCACATAACTTACTGTCTGCTCGTGACCGTAAAATGGGTCGGGTGGTCGAAGATGTGCAACGAACAGAAACGGTACCGCTTACGTCACTCCGAGTGGCAATATTCAATCCCAGCCAGTTAGAACCACATTTCCGAGGTACTACAGTGCGTAGACATCATGAACGTTGAGCACCGGTTGGAATATGGACAGTGGCTGCTGGAGCCAGACACTAGCTAGTGAAACGAAACGAGCCAGACGGGTCGGGTTCCCCCGAGTCCTCGCTGGGAGAACGACCGTGACTCATGGCACTATTCGCGTTGAAAGAAAAGAAAAGAAAAAAACGATGAAGAATCTATTTCGATGCAATCGTCGACAGCTACTACTACGGTAGGACAGTCTGTAAACGATGAGGCTTCATGTTTTTACAATACACGCATGCAAGCCTTGCCACCGCAGTCATTATGTTGAGAAGAACTACAACGTGGATTGCACAATAACGACGGTGACGATCTGCAAAGAGTGTGAGTTCACGAACGCTTCTACAATCTACTGTCTGACGCCTCAAAAACAACACGCGTGATGCCTTTGCTCTGGCCCGGGGCAGCCGCGGCAGCATCGCCATGGAGAGTGACACTGGCAGCTGCAGTCTCGTTAGGAACTTGAAGGATCTCGGTAACCTTCATTGCAGCGCCGGCACCTTGCGAGAATATGCCCAGTGATAGAATAGACCACGAGGTGACAATGAGCCTCGTATCTCATATCAATATTGCTTTACGAGTGAAAGCTGAATCATAGATTTGTGCTGAAGAGAATGTATCAACTTACTTGTTGTTACAATTCCCAGGTATGATGCTCGTATTGACAGTCCGCAAAAGACCTGCCATTTGGCATTTGAACAAGTTCGGAACCTTTTCAAGCACCTACACTTGGTCGGCAGCGATGTAGGGTAGTTATTGGATGCGCGACAACCACATCCTAACATACCCCGGAGAGGATCTGCTGCAACACTTGGGCATTGACAGTCGCAGCCGTGACGACGCAATTACCGTCCATAATCAGGTCGACCGGGTTCGCAATGTTCAAGAGCCCAGTGCACCCAAGACCTATATTGTTGAGGGGAAGGGGAGGTCAGAGACGCAGGATGAAGATACTCCAAAGGAGGAGGTGCGAGGGCGCACCAGGAGCCGGTCCAAAGGACGCAGAGAACCTCATGGCGAGGAACGTAAATAGGTTGTTCGCCTGGTAGGTAGCGGGAGACCCAGCAGTCGAGAACAGCTGCTGGTTCTCGTTGATAAAGATCCCTCCCTGCGTGATTTGCTTACTGGAGTACGAAATCGAGAGTAGTCAGAACGTACAAGGGCGGGGTCGACAAGTGTCCACGTACCAATAAGTTAAAACGGACGCGTTCTGGTTGTCCGCCTGCGGTTGACCGGTACCATCGCGGTAGAGGTTAAATTTCTGCAGCGATTGTTGTCCGTTGACGAGCACCATCGGGTCGTTGACAGGGATCAATGCGGGTCCACCGACGGGCGGGAAGAAGTTGGCTAAGAGTTCCTGCATTTCGGGGAGAGATCGGAACACCAGGCGGCGCACAAACGGGAATGGAAAAGTGACGGCACGAACATCGGTGGCGAGCGCGGGAGCCTGTCCAGTGGGACAAGTCGTACATGGTTCTTGGAAAAGGAGCGCATCCGAGCACAGGGTCGATGAACTCGGTCAGCAACGCTATCCATCGACAATTTTTGCAGAGTTAAAGATTTACCGTTTGAGAGCACCTGCGCATTCGGGTTCGCTTTGTTGTTGTTGAGAGTGTTCTGGGCGAGGGTGTCTTTATCGATGAGAAGATATGTCGTGACGACGTTGTCCGATTGGTCCTAGTATGTGGGACGTCATACAAAATATTGACAAAAGGAAGCCACTTACCTGGTCAACGATGCGGAAGTCCCTCCTGCCCTCGACCCAGGTCGCGAATTCTGCGCCGGGTTCGGCTGATACCGGACGATCCGCACGTCCTTTGTTCGTGTCACAGACTCGGGATACTTCTTAAAGTCCACTGTCATCCTGTTACAGAAATAGAAAGATCGATAGTCAGCAGGGACGGATCGAACGGTGCAACATTGTATGACGTGAGCCAAGAGTGACAAGACGCAGGGTACGGAGATAAGAGGAGAAAGGAAACACGTACTGAATCTCCTTGGTCAATGGCGTCGCGGCGGGTGACCTTTTCGAGATTCGGTCGATCCGGACTGGATGGCGTTGTGCCCATTCCCGAACAACGTCGTAGATCTCTTGTCGGGAGGCCGTCGTTCTTGAGTGACCCCGCCGACGCGTGCGAACGCGAGACTTTATGACCTGCGTTGAGCAAGGCCGAACTAGAGCGGGAATACAGAAATGATCAATCGAAGGAGGCGGCCACGAATGAGCAAATGTAGTAAGATGTCGAATTGCATACGTACGCAACGTTGCTCAGCGCAGGTGTTGAACAGTGGAACGTGCCCACGACTTTTACCGGCGTAAAATAAAACGGAACGTCAAGCTCCTGTGAGTGCAGTATCCCGTCATAATGTCGTTATCTCAATCGACCTTCTCGAGCTTGACGAGTGGACGATCATGAATGCGACGAAGGACGGCGATCCTTGTGCAGGCCTTTTAGTCCGTTCGTCGCTTGAGCGATAGCGTGTAATCTACGACGGTGACATCTATGAATATGTGTTTAGCGACGGGCTCGGGACAGCGCCTGCAGATACTCACTTACAAGAGGCGTTGTCGTAGGTTGCTATCATGGCGCGGGTGAGCGCAGATAGCGTTTCGTCCTCTGTACACCGGTCGAGTCAGTGGAATGAAACTAGGAACCGTCTGCGTCAACTCACTGATCGCGATACACGTCGGTCTCGCGAGATCTTGCAACGTATTCTTGACCAGTGCTTGGTGCTGACGTTGTGCAGATTGTGATAGTTCGGCAAGTTCTGCTTCATCCGGCGGCAGAAGCACGAGCACGTCAGGTAATCCTGCAACGAACCCGGCGAAGCCTTGGGAACAACCCAACATGCTTGCTTTATCACCAAAATAAATGAATGCATGGTTTGCAGATCATTGGTCAAGCTTACGTTGATGTGGAGGTGACCGGTAGAGTGCCATGAATTGAACCGTCAAGTTCAATGGTGGTCTTTGCGCCCACGAAAATATGGACACCATAAACTAATCGACAGGATCAAGAAAAGCGTGCACTGAATTAAAGTGTTTACTCACCCGAGCTGTAGTAGCGGGTTGTGACATCTATATGGCCTCGCGCCCCATGACCGACTCGGTCTCATGCTGGCGAAATCAAAAAAACCTTCTTCGTTAATGTTATCGAAAATGCCAGCAATCATCACCTTTGTTTGACACGAGGCTTCATCAATACTGCACAGTACAAGAGTCGGGTTTAACTCACAAGCTCTGAATGGCATAACAACTGCCCAAAGGTATCTAGAGTGGAAAGGTATCCTTTATGTAGTTCTAAGGGGATACGTACCTTGGTGCTGTTGTTTTATAATTTAAGACATTGGTCATCGTCTACAATGCAACCAATTTTCCCGCACAGGCATTGTTGACCCTGCCAAAACGATTCGATGAAACTTGCACCCGCGAGCACAAGTCAGGGACCTGCCTCGACATTGTAATCAGCGATTTCTACGAAGTGCTCGTGTGCGTAGAGATAGTATCAACAACTTCACCTGGCGCGACGTCAATGTAAGTCTTTAGGCTCGGAAACACAGCACACATGGCATAGTTATGAGTGTCACGTTCGGCAGCGTGCTGTATAGTGATACCACGATAGAACATAGGTGTACGCCCCCACCTGCGTCATGGTACATGAGCGAAGCCCCCAAATTACGAATAGATCTGCTCACCATCAACAACGTCTCACAAGGTGTCCCACTTCCCTTTCGCAAGACCTCGTCAGGACACAACGGGATAATGTTGCCCAAGGAGAAAATGAACGGATGCACGTATTTCATGTAGAGATAATACGTCGCCACCGCATCGGAGACAGAGTACTGAGCAAGGACTTGCGGCTGCTCTATAGCATACCTAGCGATCGACGTTGAACACACACACACATACATGGACCAAAGGAACGTCGACGTACGGCGTCATCAATTCAGGATCCAACTCGATCGGGTTATACCCCAGCTTTGACGTCGTGACCGCCTTTAGGCCCTGACTACCTTGCGGTAAATATGAGTCGCGCTTGACCCAACGGAAGCAGTCCATGTCGACACAACAACGACTCTTAAACTCGTCCTCCGAGTCCTTTGCAAAGCCAGTCTCGAGAAATATGTCGATCCCATTGGCCCTCGCGTAAAGTAACGGAAAGTCAAAGAAATCGCCGTTAAACGTCGCCATAACCGTAGGTTTTACGTCCTGAATGTGTTGAAAGAACCTCGTGATCGTCGCGGCCTGGTCAAACCAACGCCAGTGAACAAACAAAAAGGTCACCGCAAAAGAATGACGCACCTCGTCCTGTTTCGTTATACACGATAAACGGCCCTTCGTATCCTTCCTTGGGGGGTATCCTCAAGGTTCTCGATATCCTCGTTCACAATCTCGCGGTTCGTGATGAGATAGCCCTGTCCATCGATCATGTACGAAATCATCATCACCTGGTCGATCTCCACGTCAGGAAACTTGAGCGGCGCCTTCGTCGTCTCGATATCGTACGCCATGACCACAGGATCCGCACGCTTGACACGCTTCGTGATCTGCTCAAAGCTAGGTTGACCGGCATTGAACGTCACCGCGTACCACAACCCGACACGCAGCTCGTTGTCGATGGCCAGGCGCAGGTAATACGACACGTCAAACTCTCGAACGTCGACGATGCACTCGCGGGGATCCCTCTCCCTATAGTTCACCCCGTTGATGCTCCCCCCAATTTCCGTCCATTCGCCCTCGAGCTCCATGTTCGTGCTCGGGCCCGCCGTAGCGTTGACGACTTCGGCATAGGCATCAATGGCTCCCCGTTTCGCGCCATTCTTGAGCGCAAACGGTACGATCTCGCGTCTGACGACGAGAAGGTCCGAAACGTTGCGAAAGCATAACTGAATGAAAAGCCTCCGGTATCCCATCAAATTATTCGGCAACTTGAGGTCCTCCTTGACCTGGCGTACGACCCTGTGAATGACGCCTTCGTACCGCTTCATAAGCCACTCCTCGACGCTCGCCTCCGAGCCGCTCTACATTCACACCGTCAGAACCGCCCATACGCCAAAAAAAAAAAGTCCAACGCCCACCTTGCAAGCGATCAAAAAATATGGCTCGTACTTTAACGACTTCCCGTCGTCCTGTATGAAATGAAAATCTACAGTAGCCTTGCCGCCTGGGTTCTCCGGGTCCTTGACCAACGTCGGTGCATGTTGATGAGCCTGCCTTCTCTCCGCCCGCCTTCCTGGAGCCCGAGGTTCTCGTCGATCTCGTCGCCTAACTCGACTTGCTCGAACCGCTCGGCGAGCTGCGTACGGTCGTCTTCACGCTGAGGGACGGGTCCTTCGCCTGGTCTGTTGGGGCCGTTGCCGTTGGATGCGCCGCCTCGTCCGCCTCTCCCTCTGCCACGACCACCTCAAAAATAGCTGCCTCCTCTGTATCCAAAGCGTCCTCCGCGCCCTGCACGTCCGCGACCATTTGACTGAGTGGACGCCGGGGGAGCATATTGCCTGAAGAACGACTCGGTGAGTTCAGAACTCTACGGGGTTTGGATCGTAAGTCAAACATCATCCAACCAGAGGATCGGATCAAATCGTGAACAAGTGGACGCACAAGGACTGATCGACGCCATGACAGCACTTGTTCCGGGCATTTGCACTGCGGCTGAGCCAGCTCTCAAGCCAGGATTCAAGATACAGGTGGAATACAAGAGTTTACTGATCTGCAGAGATACACGGATGATAGAATGCGCTCACTGAACGAGGTGGACGTTAACCAACACGACGACCTCGAGGCTGCGGTGTTACATACCGACCAAGAAAAGACGATACGGAAATAATGGATGTCTATGGGTAGTTCATGTATGGCTCGAATGCGACGTTTGGGAAGGATGAGGGATCTCGACCTCCCTTCGTCTGCGAGAGGCCTCTTCCTTGCGAGCTATCGATCGTGCCTTCTCCTCTGCCATTTTCCGAGACTCTGTCCAGAGGCGAAGGGTGTAATCGTGCAGTGATTGGGAGTAGGATACGAATGGGTCATTGCGAGCCCGAGGGCTCATGGGCTGTGAAGTGGGAAACATTTAGTCGTGTAGTATTCACAATGTGAACCCACGTGATGTGACACACACGACGCGTCACGTCTTGATCGCACGATAATAACCTGAACTTCGCTCCAACACGACGAATAAAATAAACAGACAAAACGCGCAACGTTGAGGAAGGGTATACCATATAATACGTTATACACACATTATTTCGAAAAAACAAAACAGAAAAACACATTTCTCTCAGCGTCGTAAAGAGCAATGAAAATCTGTAACCTGTACCAGAATATGAGCCTCACGATTACGCATTGTCGATGAGATATCGATAGAATGTAAAGGGAAATAGTATGAGGATGATAGAGTAGTACGGGGGTAACCATACGCGGGTCAGAGTAGCAATGTGAAATCGTAGTGCAGAGGGAGGTCCCACAAAAGAAAACCAGAAAGAAAAAAGAGATGAAACAGGAAACAGACCGGGACAGAGCACAAGGTAGCTAGACAGCACGCAAAGAAAGAAAGAAAGAAAGCAAGTCCACAGATGCTCGACAACACAAAACGCGGAAAAAATCGTGACAACTGATTCTCCGACTTACTCTTCTCTTCTTCACCTTCATCCTCTTCCTGGATCGCATGCTTGAAAGCCGGTCCGCGCGCCGCTGGCAACTGCCACCGTCCACCCCTCGCTTCCGGTGCAGGCGCTTCAAACGATATGTTACCCTGGCCAGGAGAAGGCGAAGACCTCCCAGCCGGCGAATGGCTACCTCCCCGTCTCCCCACAACACCAGCACCAGAGCTCGCACGAGCTTTGCCCGTTCGCGAGTGCCCGCCGTGATTCCGCGGCGGAGGCGACATGACCAGTGGTATCGGTGTCTCCAGCGTCAGATATGACGAGCTCGTGCTCGAACTCGTCGCACTCCCAGGCATCTGTCCCAGACCACCCGCAAACTCGGGCACGTCCTCGTCCTCATTTACCCAGTCACTCTCATCTCCCATGTTCAGGCTTGGCCTTCCCGCGCTGAACACGTCCCTAGTCCGGCGCCGGCGAGATGACCAAAACTTCGACAGGAAGATGAGTGCTCCGGCTTTGCCAGCCAGCAGGCTCATGTCCCCAACTCTTCTTCCACGATGTGCGTCCTCATGAACCAGAGTTATGCGGGCTCATGAATGGTGTGATACGCTTCTGAGCAATAAACATGCCTGCACTGCGTCTGGGCCCCGGGTGTTTTCGTCCAATGATCGTCTTGAAGGATACCCCTTGGATGGCGAGCCCGTTCGCCTCGCCTCGCCCTTGGAAGCTTCGTAGAGTGACGTGGGTCTTGATGATGAAAGGGAATGTGCAGAAGAAGCGGCAGAATTCGAGCGGTGATGTGCAGCACGCACATTTCCAGGTGCACTTTGGATATGCCGTACGACGCGCGTACTAGAGGAAGAAGAGCCTGCCCTGCGATGGTTATACTTGGGCAGTGGTGGCGAGTTACGATAGTACACTGACCCATTTGATCCCGTGGACGGTGATTTGCCATGCCGAGGAATACCGCCAAGGGTAACGCTGTGTACAGACGACAGTCGTGAAGAGTAATCACCTCTCTCAGAGTTGGGCGTGTCCGCGCCAAAGGATCGGACGGAAAGGATCTGATCAAGCGTATGTGATGGCTCAAGCATGAAGATCTGAGCGGAATTTCCGGACGACCGGCGAGAATTGACGCTGCTGGATCGACGAGATGAAACGGACTATCGTTTGACACGCCGACCCCGCCCGCCTCCACTCGTGCGCCGCTTGACCGTGCTCTTGCTGGAAGGGGGCGTGGGTGGAGTAGCCATGGATCGAGTATACTGCAACCCGCGAGCACCACCTTGCGATAGCGGCGGCGGCGTCTCCTTGCGTTTCCCCTTCCTATCCTCTTGAAACCAGAGGCGAAACGCAGACAACAAGCTTGCGCGATTTCGGCTGGGAGCGATAACCCTTCCGCCATTCTCGGAGAAATTCGGAAGCGAGTTCAACGTATCACCCGGAGAATTAGCAGGAGTCGGCGCATATGCACCGGGGGGTGAGGTCCGGCCACCTGCAATCACCCAAGGCAACCCGGGTATAGCAGGCGGATCAGTGGGAGACGAGGAGGAGGATGGCATCACGTCCTTTGCCTTCACTGGTGGTGACTTGGTCAATTTAGACGAGCTGGCACTTCCATGCGAGCTACGGGGATCATCCCCAGCCTGCGTCTTATCATTCTCGCGTGATTTTTCCTTGTCTCGATGAGCTTCGCGTTGATCTTTAACCACTTCCGCCGACTTCTTGCGAACAAGTCCGGCCGCTTCGAGGGCTGTTGTCGCTCGTTGCATGATGCTCACACTTCCAGAGCGGCCTTTGCTTCTCTCTTCAACTTGAGTCCATCTTTATCCTTGCTCTCTATCCCCTTGTAGCTCCCGCTGGGCGTAGATGGACTCGAGCGCACAGAAGACTCGTTTGTGGTTGGTGAGGGCGACAGGAATGGCGACTTTGCGCGGGGTGGAGTAGACGGACGCGCAGTTGAAGGAACCGTCGGAGTGGGTGGTACAAGGGGGGACGCCGGAGGGACTGACGCAGGAGAGGAATCGTCGGATTGTACAGCGATGCTACGTTTGCTTTTTTTCCGAGTCCCGAAGGATCGCTCGCCTTCCTTCTCTTTCTGTCGCTTGGATCCGGAGGCTTCGTCAACTTGTGCGAGAACAGGGTCTGGGGAAGTAGCTCGAACCTCGTGGACAGTCCGTTTCTCATGTTTACGCATCAACATCCACCACAGCGCCCCTGTTGAGTCACATGCATCACATATAGCCGAATGCACTATCTGAGCGGTGTCAAAGCCCATCGCACTCATGGTGTTCAGTAACTCGCGCTCGGCAGGCGTCGAAAAGATGATAGGAGCAGGCATGCTGAGAAGACTCGCAAAGTCCTGTGGAGGAAGAGCTGCAAGGGGTATTTCACGTGCCGGGGAGCCATTCCCATCGGAAAGTGTCGACGACACAGAACGGCGTTTCGTGTGAGCAGGTGTGCGAGTTGGGTGCGGTGAAATCCGGGTGGGGTTCGAGGGGGTGTTGGATCCCGCCGTGTCTATGCTATTCTTGTTCCTCTCCTCTTCGACATTGACAGCCTCACGCTGCTGCACGCTTGTGTCTGTGGACCAATCGTCACCTTTGGTGATAGTACTCTGGCTTGGGTAGGAATGGATTTGCACTGGAACGGACTCGGAAGAATCCTGGAATGGGTCAGAAGTATCGTTGGGAGTTGCAGGCGCGGATGGTAAAAGTTCGGAAATGGCAGAGAGGAAAGTCCTTTCGGAGGTGATAGAAGTAGCGGATGTAGCTTGATCTGTCTCATGATTTCCAGCGTCGCTTGCACTGGGCTCTCCGCTCAACGGGAAGGCAGTGCGAGCGGGTGACGGGGACGGTAGGCCGTTTTCGAGAGTCGTAATAATAGAAACAGTAGCATTGCGCGGGGTGAACCAAGGACTGTCTGGATTGCCTTCGGCAACAATGTTCTCAATATAGTGACGTGTAGCAGCGCTTGACCACACGCCGTGGGTGATCGTCCCGGCGGGAAAAGAAGCGCAGTCCAAGAAGTACGGGGTTCACGTGAATAGGGTTGAAACCGCCTGACGTGATCGAGTAGTTCGGAGGAGCAGTGGTGGTCCGAGTCGAGGCGTTGTTCGAAAAAGTGTAGCCTTCATTTGTCAAGGGTGTGAGTCGACCTTCTATGAATCAGGAACGCCGTGGCGTCGTGGCGTGGAAGATAGAGTACACCACAGGTTTGCATTGGCATCCTTCAAGGTTCTTGATTGGACTCCGCCGAGTCAGACGGTTAAGCTGATCGCGCACGTATACATCACCACCAACGCAAACATCACGGTACGAAGATCTGTGCTTGAGGGTGACTGAGAAGTACTGTATGCGGGCGGAACACGAGAGTCATAGTCTTATCTTCCCACAAAGACACGTTATTGTAGTAGATCAAGCATACAGGTTTCGTTCGGCTTACTCTACTGGACTGGAGAACGCCCATCATGATCATATGTTTTTCCCGTCAAGAAAAAGATCCGGGCCGTTCAAACGGCACTTATTTACAAGCACATTTTACTCGAACAACCTCGCCAGCTATCCGTGTTTTGACGGATGAGACACGGCGTTTGCAACACGCGCGTCGCGGCCTACTAGCACCTGGAACCAGACGAAAACCATTGGATAGGTGGACGATATATAATAAATCGCCGTTGTTGGCATCTGGGAATAGGGACCTCGTGATAATCTAGCAAGGGAAGCGGGTCTGAGCCATCCTAGCCAAGTAAAGTTACTCGAGAGTGAAATAGATGCTCACAATCGTACGTCGCTTCCTGGACAGCATGGATCGAGTTTGCGGGATTGAGAAAGAATGGGTTGTCGGGAACTTGAAGGCAATACAACGGGGAAGCCTCCTTCATGACTTGGAAGATTGAGCCCTCGATCGGAGCAGCAGTTGAATTAGGCATCGGATTTAGATACAAGGATATAATCGTGACGCCGTTGGAGAACTATTCGACATACTTGCGAGCTGAGTATAGTTGGTAGTAATGGTAAAGATTAGAAAGCGCGCTGTAAGGCATATCTGTGAGGACAGATGCAGCATTGGGAACGAAAGCGTACCTAAAGAAATGCGAGGTTCAACCCATCTTGTAGCCGATCACGAGACGCCTCTCGCGACTACCCTCAACCTCGAAGACTTTCATGACAGGACCATAACGGCTTTCGACCTGCCACATTATCTTCTGGTAGATCTCGAGCATGTTTTCGGTAGCCTGTTCGAGGAATACCGGATCAGAGACGGTTCAGATGTCGGTTCTTCCATCAGTACGGGACAATGGGGGAGCTGAGTAGGGAGATGGCACTTGGTCACGAAGTAACAACGGAGCTGTTGAGAGGCAGTCGCGGAGATGGAACCCGTTATACGGTATGTTTCCAAACGGTAACAGTTGCTCAGAGTGAAGCTCGCGTACCGCTGCGAGAACGAAAGAGACCGTTCGGATGTTGAACGGGACGTTGGAACTAAGCTGATCGTGCGGGACGTCCTTCGGGACGAAGACGGAAAACCAACCGGGATTTGCAGCGCGTGGACGAGAATGTCGCGTGTGCACGGATCGGTGAACCAGAGTACCTGTAGAACGGCATGAGAATGTAAAGGGACGGACGAACGAATGCTCACCTTGCAACCCGTGGATGAATATAAATACTGGTGCCAGTGGGTCATGGGGACTTTCGCGAGTTGGCTACCAAATAGCTCGCAAAACCTGTCGTCGTCAAAACTCGCCCGAAACTTTTCCGGATCGGGCTCGAGGGTTAAGTCTGACACTAGGATTCTCGACAAGCAAACAAAAAAGGACGATAGTAATAGCCTGAACGCACCTTCCATCGGGCACTATAAAATATTGTTCGCCATTCGTTCCCCAGTTGAGAATCTCGTCGATCGCGCGAGATACGTCCTCCGGAGAGGATGAGAGAGAGCGCCACGCGGCCAGACAACATTGAGAAACAAAGTCGACACAAGCAACCCCAGTAGAACAGCCACCGATCCTCTGCTTTCTGGCACGAAACGGGGATGGACTCACCGATTTCTGAACGAATGGTAAGGACGTCACCGGTCGGTTCGACGTAGACCTTTTCCTAAACCTTGTCGTCCATCAGGTGTGGCAATAATCGAATCTTCGACAGAAGAACCTACCATGACGCGAATGGAGAATATGGACCGTCGAATAGCATAGGTTGCGCATTGAAAAGGTTCTTTGACCAATCTCCTGTTAGGTACGGCGAAAGGTCATTGGCACAGAAACCAGACCTCCGACAACGACAACGACAACGTTATCCTGCTAACGTATAGAACTGTCCGTCTTCAATATGGACTCGCCGATTTCTGAACGAACAGTAAGGACGTCACCGGTCGGTTCGACGTAGACCTTTTCCTGAACCTTGTCGTCGACATTAGGTGCGGCAATAATCGAATCTTCGATAGAAGAACCTACCATGACGCGAATGGAGAATATGGACCGTCGAATAGCATAGGTTGCGCATTGAAAAGGATCTTTGACCAATCTCCTGTTAGGTACGGCGAAAGGTCATTGGCACAGAAACCAGACCTCCGACAATGACAACGACAACGTTATCCTGCTAACGTATAGAACTGTCCGTCTTCAATATAGGCACGTGGAAATCTTCGTACGAGTGGCGTTCCCCGGCGCGACTACCAGTCCACTGCAGAATGATCAGTAAGTCCGGATTAACACGGCACCCATCATTCGCGAGAAAGGCGTGCCTAAGTGGATCTTTCCGTCGCCGAGTCACCATATCAGAGTCGCAAGAAAAACCATGGAGATTCTCCTACCTTGTCTCGGTGCGTACTTCTTGCTCCATCTCCGCATACTGAATGTCTTCGATGGCAAAAAACTCAGCATCATCGCGACAGTTGTCGCCTAGTATGATGACACAGATTCCGCGGCAGTCGACGTTGCAAGCAGTAAATTGAGACCGATGCCAGTCAAGCAACCTGGCCCAAAGTCGATAACATGAGTTACGGACTCCGGGAACGCGGTCGCAGAATACCAGTGAATGGGCGATGTAAAGATTTGATCATATAGAGCTCTTGCGCATGTCAGAACCTTAAAGCATGAGGTCGTTCAGCGAAAATGAAATGCGGGACCGCGCATATACCCACCACTCTCGGTAATGGAAGACAGTAAATCCCAGTTCATCGGGAGTCCATACTAATTCTTCGCCTCCTAGATCTCGTTCGACACTCCCCAAGTAGGAGCTAGCTTCCTCAAGTTGGTTAACAAGCCATACAGTGTACGAGGAGGCCCTATTACACACCTCAGGTCGGACTGGATGATACACACAAGATAACAAGATGATGGCGCCCAGACGCAGTTTTCGGAAACATCCGTTGATTACCAATTGTTTTTTTTTTACTTGTGGAAGCGCCGGCTGGCGCCGGCAGAAACCTTGCTTGTCATGTGGACGTTTACTACATCAGAGTCCCCTGTGATAACTTACTGTGCTCAGATCAGACAATGTATGTTTTGAATCTTTTGATGTGCGAGCAGATGGTTTGGGTTGTACGCAATGAACAGAAACAGGAAAAATTTGAAACCTGCACGACATGAGATTGAAATCGTCAGAATTTATGATGAGGCATATTCTATCGGCTGCCCGGACGTGTTCCTCATGTGTCCCAGCGTCTTTCCAGATCAATATTAATGCTCCTCGTCTGCTCGTTTCTGCGTTCCGCTGTGCTCTGATGCGGTCCTGCAGACTCCACATCGTGAGCAGCCACCACACCCAGCCCATGAGTCAGATCCTGGTATAGGGTATGGCACGGGTGCGGGCATGACACCCCTACCCGCACCTGCACCCGCACTGCGGGTGTGCGACCCAAAAGATCACGAATGCGGCGTGCAGGAGCGACCGCATAACGCGCACAATCTCGCGCGTTCTGTGATCGCTTCTGCACGCTGCCAGGGGGACGGGAATTTGGGGATGGGGACAGTGGGGTGAGCAGACAGGGACAGGTCGAGGGCGACCGTCATCGTCTGGGATGAGGATGGGAAGGGGCGAGGTGGAGGGCGAGGGCAATCGCGAGAGCAGCGACTGCGTAGCGCACACAATCGTGCACATTGGGTGTTCGCTTCAGCAACTTGGGGGAACGGGGATAGGGATGGGGCGGGGACAGACAGGGCGAGGGCCGCTCGGCGTCGCGTCAGCGTGGGACGGGGATGGCAAGGGTGCCGGTGATGGCACATATCGTCGTCGTGCCATCGTCGCGTCGGCGTCTTGGGAATGAGGATTGGGAGGGGGAGACGCGGAGGAGGAGGGCGAGGGCAAGGGAAATCACGAGAACGACAGCGACAGCAACACGCAGCAGCGACTACGCAGCGCACACGATCGTGCGCGTTGCGTGATCACTTCTGCACGTTGGGGAAACGAAGATGGGGATGGGGGCAGACAGGGCGACGGCGATGGTATCGTCGTCGTGAGATGGGGAGAGGGAGGGCCCGTCATCGACGTCGTTGTCTTTGTCGTGGGACGGATGGCGAGGGTGGCAGACAGGGCGATGGCGACGTTTGTTGTTGTCGCCATGTGTTGTTGTTGTCATGGCGGGATGGTGAGGGCGGGGGCGGGGGCGGGATGGTCATCGACATGTCGTTTTCGTTTTCGTATCGTTGTCGTTCCCCTCGCTATCGCGTTGTTCGTCTCCCTGCCGTCCTCGTCGTGTCATCTTCGTTGTCCCCTCCGCCGCAGTGTCATTGAGTCGTCATCATCGTCCTCTCTAGGGTGTTGCGACGACACGCTGTCGTGGTATTTGTCGCGTCGTCATCGTTGTCGCTTTGTGACACGGTGTCGTACATCAAGAAAGCATCGGACTTTCGGCAAACGCTGATGAAGATTCATTAGTTGTGTCCACAGGTAAGATAGGGATTTTACTTTCCTACGATTTATGGGCCCCAAGCAAGGTGATTATATGATGGCGGAAATGCGTACACTGAGGACGCTATATTGGCATTGGGTGTGTATTACCCGCTGCGCACATCATTGAAGTAGTAGTTGCGATTGGTGTTGGTGAGTCCTGGTTAGTACTTGGCGCGCGCTGCGCGCGCGGTAAGCAAAGAAATTTCAGTAAATGCGGCAATTTCCGGTAAGACAGGGGTGGTCACTTTCTCACGAATTTCACAGTGCCGAGAGAAACCTTGTCAAGCAAGGTGATATGCTATAAGTATATAGATAGTAAGGCCCTCCGGGCGGTCCTGGACCCTGCGTAGAAGACGCACAGTTTATCGGGAATAATGAGGCCCGCAGGTTCAACGGCTCAAGCGCTCACGCATCAGTCACACGCCACGTTTTTGTCGCTTTCAACTCCACGCTCGTTTGTCCATTGGTCTTTTGCTCTCCGATCAGAATGTCGGGCGCAGCAGCGTCAGCGGGTACCTCCCGATTCTCTGCGTTCCTGAACCACCCAGCCGGTCGGTATTCCGACTCATCTCTTGCTACGTCATGGTGTTGACTTTTAGCTCTGGGGACTGCATCGGCACCCCACTTGTGTGAACAGGGCCCAAAACCGTGTACTTTTGGGCGCCGTTCATGAAGTGGTCGCTGATCGCTGCTGGTATGAGATACCGGAACCGATTCGCGGATACTGAGCCGAGCGTATCCCAAAGCGTTGGTGTGTCCATGATAATCTGTTTTGTATCTCAATGCACTGTCACTGTCTGCTCATTTGCATCCCGCTAGCTCTGGCAGCATCAGGAGCGATCTGGGTAAGGTATTCGTTTGTCATAACACCCTTCAGCTATAGCCTTGCCGCAGTAAGTTACGGTTGGCGTGTTTCGGGGTTTCTATTGTTCATGTTTCAAGATCAATTTCTTCGGAGGTGCTACGGCCCGCCTACGGGCCAGCTAAAAGCAGAAGGGTCTAAAATCCAGTACCCGACCAACCTGATGAGCTATCTTCCATCAATTAAATACCACAACTACGCAGTAAGTCAGGGTTGGCGTGCTTCGGGTTTCTATCGTTCATCTTTCAAGGTCAACTTCCTCGGTGGTGCTATAGGCCAGCTGAAAACAGAAGCGTCAAAAATCCAGTACCCGACCAACCTGATGAGCTATATTCCGTCAATTAAATACCAGCAGAAGAGCAAGGGCAAAGGCGACAAAGAGACAATCGTTAGCAAACTTAGCGAGATATGGAAATGACGGAAGCGAGTAAAGGAGGCCACTGAACGCTACTTGATTGTCGAAGAAGATCAAGGGCGTTGTGACGAATAGTGGGCGAGCCAAGGAAAGCCAATGATTTGGGACGGACGTGTGAGCGCTCATTTGTTGCACGTTACGCAAGGTAGTATTGTAGTATATGTACAACGTGACCGTTGGAAGCTGGAATGTGAGTAACTTGGAAGTACAAGTAGCGGGGGTCCCGGGTTGCAAGGGGGAGAGTCGGAGAAGGGATGCCTCCTGCTTGCCAAACATGATCACGGTGATGGAACGTCATTCTATTGAATTCAGGCCGGCCTCAGCGGCCACAGGTCGCACAACCCATACTTTCCAATGTCGACACCGTCCCTGGGACGACACGACGGTAGGATAATACCCATCGCTGATCAGACACTAGGCGTTGGAGTCTGCTTGTAGCAACACCCCCTGGGGACTGGCTATGATATTCCTAACCATGTCATGTAAAGTGATTGATAACCACACGCATCGAGACGCTGCACTCAAACGCCGAAGAAACAGATCACCTGTCAGCGGCCCGGGTTGAAGTGGAGAGCCATTTTTCTCTTTCTTGCTCTTGCGAATTAAAGAGGTGTTTCAAAGTGATCGTGTTCGTATATCGAAGATGTATGATGGGTGTTATTTACACCATACAGCACATATCCAAGAAAAATAAGCAACGGAGTGATTGAAGGTGAAGAAAACGAACCGGAACCCAAAACCGAAGCATGGGAAGCGAGGGGAGAGATGGAAATAGGATATAGAAGAGAAACATGAGGCAATGAAAGATGAAAGATGAAAGATGACAACGCTCCGGCTCTTGTATCTGATCAATTGGTCCACGCGGTCAGCGTACTCTGGAACCCGTCAGCGTTTCCAGTTTGATTAATGACCCCATTCTCGTCCACGCTCAGTTGGAACGTCGAGCCGATTGTCGATACACTGTAGACGCTCAAGTTCGACGCCGAATCGACATTGAAAATTTGCGTCTGACATGGACTGGAGGGGACTCGGATGCAGGTCTGGCCGTAGTTCTGACCGAGCCCAAGAAAGAGAAGGAGGTCGGACAGGGACGAAAGCCATGAGAGGAGTCATCAGATCTTTCTGCACCTTGACCTCAAATAGACGCTTACTTGGAAGAAGCTGTAAAAACCAGCACCTAAGCAGACGAGTATGTCGAGTCGGCAAATCAAAAACTGAAATTATGAGGAAATAGCTACTCACCAAACAAGATGATGTTGGACGACGATTGCACATACATACCCCAAGCCATGTTGATAATACTGGAAAACGTAGGATCGGAATAATTCGACGAGGAACTGTACGGGGACGGAGCGGCAGGAGAGGGCTGATAGTAAGGCTGTGATGGTGAGAGATAATACATCAACGAACAGCTCGAAAGAGAAACGCGCGGATTCGTCGCTTACGGTCTCCGTTTGAGCAAAGCCAATGTAATGGTTCTGTGCGTTCACCAAGCTATACTGATAGAGTGATGCGTGTTCGGCTAGCATGGAACACCATCAAACCTACATCTACAAGGTGAAACAGAACCCGACGAGAGACTCACAAGCTTGTCAGTGATTGTGTCATCGTCAGCAACGTGAAAAGACGGAAACGCGACTAACTCACAAGTTCCGATAAGCCAGACAGGTCCAGCGGATTCTGAAAGGATACCACGACCAGTGAAGACAGAAGTCTGCAGTGAGTTGTTGGTATCTAAGTCGTGGTCCGCAGTCCACACCCAGGTCCCCTATATCGCCCCTCTGAATTCATGAACCAGGGGAGAAACGAACGACAGACCTCTAGATATGCGCTGGATCCAGAGGTCAGGTGGACACTCAAATAGGCGGCTTGACAAGCGGTGTTGATAGAGCCAGATGGGCATTCCGCGTTTTGCATATTAGTACCGACAACTAAACGTATTTCTGAATCAGTCTACGTCACATCATACAGGGCAAGTGTCAAACGAACCTCCTCCAAGACTATTGATCGTCCGAATGAGCAAGGTCATCGTATTAGCATAGATAACTTACCGGATGTGAGAATCCCATAGACCAGATGCGCCTTGCTGACCAGAGGGATCGTGGACGTTCCACTCGAGCACGATTGCCCCAGGAGCTGAGAAAGGGTTTGAGACAGTCGCGGGTAGGTGGTATTCTACCCACCAGGGCCAGCTGTGGAGAAGACGATGTCACTGATCTCCATGACACCCTGAGATCCAGAAGCACCCGCTTGCACCACGACACGCGGGTTGCTCTGAGATTGGAAATTACTACCTCCTCCGAGAATCACAGACCACGCCTCCCCGACGATTTGAGTTCCCGCAGGTATGGAGATTGTGTCCGTGACGTAGTACACGCCCGCATCGAAGAAAACGATCTTGTATCCAGCGTACTGCGGGTCGTATAGTATAAAAGAAAAGTCCTCGACAAAGAGACGTGAATCGTACCTGTTCGAAGACACTCTGAATTGCAGCAGTGTCGTCCGTCTTGCCGTCACCCTTCGCACCATGGCTCTTGACGCTAACAAACTGGCTCGCCGCATAGCTCGCGTACTGAGGGTGTGCCTTTCCAAAGATTCGACCGGACCTGTCGAGGAGCACCGAGGGCTTGTTGGGCGCGTCGGTGTTAGCCTGTACCCAGGTCTTCGTGCCGTTAATTCCGGAATACATATGTCCTTGTCCCCACGAGGCGATCGTGGTGGTGCCTCCGGTGAGGAGAGTGGCTCCGCTGGCAACGCCAACCGCAGTTGGAACATTGGTCAACTTGATATTGTTGAGAACTAATGAGTAGGGAAGGGTGCCGTTGCTAGCGACAGAGGAAAGAACGAATGCTGGCGTGTTGGTAACGATTGCATCGATGATGGCCTCGGAACCGACGCCCTAGAGAAGCTAGATGGGTAATGGAAGTAAATGTGACGCAGAAGAGATACAATACCTGACTAGTTTGCGTGTTTCCATTAACAGTCAGGTTGAAGCCGACCTGTGTAAAGTCAGTCAGGCACATTTAACCTCAGCGTTCCACGAATTTCACTCACCTGGCAATTGTTGATAGTAACACCCTGAAATGTGAATCCTGATGGAGATCTCAGACAAAGATCTCATCAATCGACAACAAAACAACGGACCCCAGTTCCAGATACCCGATACGGCTGAGCAGTACCTTTATAGTCAGACGAGCGTACACTTTCGTGCAATCGTGACTTCCACTCACCAACATTGGCATTGTTGACTGTAAGATTGCGAACTGTGAACTGTTGATTGCCAACCTCGACACCAATGTTTCCTGATAGACGTTCATTAGTCTATTCTACCGACCGAAAAGCTTTGATTACCTCCATTGAATACAATGTCTTGCAAGGTGTAAGCGATCAGAATTGCATGTCATAATAACTGCTTACCTCCCATGAAACCACCGCTAGGGAGATGGTAGAGGCAGCTGTGAACCAAGAAAATATTGCGAAGTCGCCACAAATACTTACCTTCCGTTCTCCATGAATAGCCCTAAGCAAAAGAGAAATCAGAATCGTTACAATAGGTGTACCTCTTTTTTCGTACCTTGATGCCGAGTCCCAGAAGCAGTGGACATCTCGGCCACGACGTTTACAAGCGAAGTAGCTTGTGATACTTGCCAGTGCAAGCCGATCGCCCTGGTCGTGGAAGGCATCTGCCTCAGATCGATGATCAGGTTCCGAACAGAGCGAAAGCTACACGAAAAAAAAGAGCAGAATTTTGCCCCATGCTCGACTCAAGGCAATTGATAATCCATACAAGTTATCTTGATTGGTGTACCACTGAACACCATAACCATTGGGAATGTAAGGATCGGCATCTATTTCGACATCAGATCTGGATCCATGAGATGAGATTCAAAGAAACTGACCAATCACCGCGAAGCCTGTAAAGTTGGAGCTTGCGAGGAGAGTTGGAGGATTCTTGGCATCTCCGATCATTTGTGAATAATAATAGGTATTGATGTGTGACGATACTAGGTAAGTGCTGGATGTAAGTCAGCCTTATGCACGCAATAGTAGTCAACTTCAATGCTTCTTATCCTCGCGGAAAATACACAATGGCCGGAGAGAGTCTACAAAAATACTTTGCATCAGTCTCAAAGGGTGGACTGAATGTAATGTAGTACGTCGACGAGCCGCAGGAGGAGCCGCAGCGAGGCCCAGACGACATGGCTGAGCTGCGAAAGCAAACATGAGTGAAAAATACCAAAAGTTCAAAGATAACTAACCGGATTGCGGCCGTATCATCAGTGACACCGTCACCCTTTGCACCAAAGTCTTTGACGTTGCGGAAAACCTGATACGAACTTGGATCGGAATTGTGTGGAGACGTTCCCTGGTGCTGGATCGTTTCGAGCTAATATGGATCAGTCGACGAGGCAGTGCCGCTACCCAGTGGAGTTGAGCAAGATGAGCCAAGACCAGAAGCCGTTCGAAAGGTGTTCAGGACTATAGTAAGAAGGAGCAGCGCAGAACTTGACCACATGGACTAAGGTGAAGGAGAGGAGATGGTACGCAAATGGGGAAGTGTATTCACAAGGAGAGACGAGAGGACAAAAGCCCTTATATATAGATGCAGAGTTTCGCAAGCCTGGTGCGACGATTGCAGTCGACGAAAGGGGTGCGAGAAGGAAGCTTTCTGAACACAAAGCAGGGTTCCACATGAAGACGACTTGAAATCAGTAAAAGTTAGTGCCGTAGCCAACAGTAGACAGGCTGCATACGCATTTAGTCCTGAAGAGGTCGAGCACGTTCCGCTAGCATGCACGTCGGAAACACATTTCGTGGGGCATTCTAATCGAGCCCGCTGGGTGGTCCGAAGGAATGTAAGAGCAACGAAATTCAAATTGAACCTATGTGGGCTGAAAATTGTACATAGGACCGGGTCATAGTGAAAACGCCAAGGCTATCCTCTTGGCTCGAACCAAAGAGAACTGGGGCGAGATAGTGATCATATTTGAACGGGTTCAGTACGCCGTTCGACTATCCGAAGATGCGATGGCAAAGGCTGTTCTGGGCATCAGCCGATACTTATGTCGAGAAGATAGATAACCAGTATGTCCGAAACCGTCTAGTACTTGTATTGACTCGAGTGCGTAGCTCCGATACGCGCAAATGCGGCTGGGGTCTAGAGGAAGGCAATGGTCATGCAAGGTTTCTGAGCTGAGTCGTTGGGGACATTCCTTCACCATATAGAGCAAAGGCCCCAACCTTGTTCCACGGAACCAGACTTGCAGACGACAACCTGCAAACACCCGGCGGGGAATGCATGAATATGGAAATGCCAGTTATATACTGGGTTTTGAGGCCTTGAGGCTTATCAATCTCGCGTTGCCGTGTCCTAAAAATCTCAGAGTCAACCGTTTCTGAGAATATTTCAAAAATGCATAGTTTCCTGACCACGATAGCACACGGCGCGATGGGGCGAAAGGCCGAGCAGGGATAGATGAAATGGGGTTTTCAGTCACTGCACGGGAGACTGAGGGGAGACAGACAAACCATGTGCAGAACACACAACAATTAAACTAGGCCCCGCCACTTTACAACCACAGCGTTGTTGCGACAGAGAACCGAGGACTCCAGGTTACATAATAGACTCGGAGCATCGGCACACCCTTTAGTAGTAAATTAGTACATGCGATGTGTTCACCGCCTCGGATCGTGACGCGTGGTTGTGAGAAGAACAACGGCGAATAGAGGTACTGTTTGGAAGGCTAGCAGGGAAAGACTAGTACCTGAGAAAGTATCTGGTAGATCTGGTGAGGAACCAGTTGCCTTGAATTTTGATCAACTTCTTGAAATACCGTGGGAACGCCGCCAGTAAGTCGCGCCGCTACGCCCGCCCTCCTCCGAGTCGCCTCCGAGTCGCTTTCCCATACACCCAGGCAGACAGGGGAGTCACCACTGGTCATACGCTAAACACGAGCACAATGTGACCAACTGTCAACAAAGTTAAAATGTTAGTCGTCCAAAACCACGACATCGATCGACCGAGACGCCAACGCTAACGCCAATGCACGACGAGTAGTAGATGTATAGCAAGTAGTAACACACAAAGAAGGTAGCATATCAACACATTCTGCCGTCGATCGAAAACAAACACACACGAACGGCCCAGAAGGCCACCATCGTAAGTCAGGCAGATCTTCTGTGGCACAGACTGAATCATAGTAGTCAAAATCTCTAGTGTTCCGGGGATTTCGTATTGAAGCAAATTCACCCAGCTAATCCACCCTCGAGTCGTCAAGACTCAAATCCACCATTGTAAATCAGCGCTGTTTAGCAATCTAAGAGAACTACGCTAATCTACCGGTGGATTTCACAAAATGTCGAGTGAATTAGGGTATATCTCGGTACTTAGTCTAAGTTAATCCCAACTTTCCCAATCCATTGCCACTGTAGCTGCATCACGAAGTTCGTGATCGAGATAGCTGCATTTCGACACGTGATCGATAATGCGCTGGCGATACCCAAAAGCCCTACTTGTTCACACCGCTCAATGAGACATTAATGAATTCGGTTGTACCACTTGTCGCGAGTCTTGAGACAACACGACAAACGAGGCCGGTGGATTATGTTGGGAGAACTCAGGCATGTACCCATTCTACTATTTCTCCAAAACACCGTTCCTCTTCTTCTTCCTCTGCTTTCGCGCCGGGGCACCCCCGTCAGCGCCGCCATGATCGTTATTGTTTTCAGCTACGGCGGTTACTTTTGCAACCCCGGACGGAGTTGTGGAGCCGGAACCGACAGCCTCGGGCTCGGGTTCGTGGGGGCGCTTCTTGCTGGCCGGAGGTTGACCGACGTCACGCGAGTTCTGTGGGAGATTCTCTGCAGGCGCGCCTGCACTGGCACCTGGTTGAGTAGACAACGACGGGCCGGCCGTTGTCGGAGATGGCGCGCTGGCCATGCAGCAGCAGCAACCGTTGTAACCCCAGCGGGTTCCTCCTCACGATATGATTCCGGCACCACTATAGTCGGCTCGGAGAGGACGGCGCGGTACGTTTTGCGTGTCTCTAGGCAGGAATACATGGATGTGAGCATTCGAGATTGCGAAGGCAACAGAGCTGGCCAGCCGCATAGTCAAGGGAGAGAAAGATACTCACGTGCGCGCAGAACGAGGGATTTGGGCGTGACGGTGGACGCGTCGTGTGCCAGGTTCTGAGCCAGACCAAGCAGAGTGACTCTGCGACGTACGAGAATGAGGATGTGTGCTTTTGAAATAACTGGAGCAATTCAAACAAGAGTTCACTCACAGGTTTTGAACGTCCTTCGGACCTCTATAATCGCCTTCTCCAATGACCCCGCCACTGACGAGGATGCCCTTCCCCTTCGTAACCCGAATGACCTCGCGCACTGGAGCCCACCAGTTTCATTTGGCCGTGAGCCCCGTGTCGCTCGCTCCGAGGTTCAAATGGTTCGATTCGGGGTCGGCAAGTGCGCCCGCGTAGTTGATTTCGAAAACGGTGCCATTCTTAATGGCTGTGCGGACGAGCGTGTGTTTGAGATGAAACGGGAGACGTGGGAGGGTGAGAGGTGATGTGATGATGTGAGCTGTCAAAGGGGAGGGAAGACTATGCGTCAGACACGCTGCGGAAAATGTAGTGGCGGTCGTAGGGGCGAGAGCAATGACGTCGTACGCGTCAGCAATGGATGCATTGACACTCGTCTGCGAAGAGGACAGATCAGTCCAAGAGTAGGAGTAACACGGCGAAAAAAGAGGTAAACGGGTGATCCGGCTGTGAACGAGCACCGCGTCCGTTCGAGACTTCGCAACTCCGTGACCTGCGCGTCCATTTCGGCATCTTCTATCACGGGTGGAGCGTGTGGCGTCTGTTTGTAAGCAGAAATTGAAGCAGGGAGGCAGCTGTTGTAAAGCGATGACCTTCCAGTCCATGCGAGTACTGTTACATCCCCCGGACGAGCTACAATCTCCTCCACCAGCAGATGACCCAGGGCAGCATACCGCTCTCCGTACTCTGGCCGGATATCGCTTTGGAAGATACCAATCAACGAGTATGCAACATCCTCTTCTACCGTCGACATTAGGCGTAATTTCGCTCGCACGCTGAGACTGTCGGGGTTAAAATCCGTGATGGTTTCTCGAGCTATGCCGATGGCGTTTGCGAGCTCCTGCGTGATCTCGGGGGACTCTTTATGAATAGGTCGAGTGTCGCCAAGGAATGGCTTCCAATTGCGATCGTAGAATCGGATCACCTTGGATGCGAGTAGTTCCTGTGAGGTCCAGGCGCGCGTCATCCAAATGCTATCCCCAAGGTTCCCGATTGCTAACAGGGAATCCACGTCTGCCAGAAACACAAACGTGGCCGCGGATTCTTCATACCATCTGTACATCATCTTCAGGGACTGGTTTAACACCGTGCTGACTGTTTTATCAATGCAACAGGTGTCAGACCAAGCCCACCTGTAGCCGTCCTCGCGGACGACCTCGCAAAACTTGCGCAGCTTGTCGCTAAGCGGAGATGCATCCAGATCCCAGATCGAGCCGACCAATTCGACATCCTGGTACGAAGGCTCCTGCCCTTGCCATACGTGCGAAAATGTTACGTATTTGAAGTATTCCTCCACAACTCGGAGGATCCGCTCCTCGTTTAGCTCTTATATCATGGACGAAACCAGTTCATTGAACTGCGCCTCGGACCTAAATGTGTTCATCCTCTGTGATCCCCTGCACAGACGACCATTTTTGACGTCTATTAGCACGATCGGGCACATCTTAAAGACGTTGCGAACGACTCTGTCAATAGCTGCCATCGATCGGGCAGGCGAGACATATTTATTGCCTAGTTTTGCGTGATGTGAGCCATTATACCTATCATCGTGATCGCTGGGGAACGCATACCACGAGTGTTTTGATCGAGGGACTCTTTCATGAGGGAAATCATACGGTCGGCCGCGTCAACCGCTTCTTTGTAGTGTTGCAGAGCGTGTAGGGCCACGTGCCTTCTCTCGTATCCCCATGGACTCCCAGGGTCTGTATCGATTGCCTGTGCCGCTAAAATTTTTGGGTCGTTGGATGTCAAGAAAGGATAGGTTGTACCTCATCCACATCCTTCAATGCATCATCCCACAATGTTAGCATTGCTCGAGCTTTTCTCCGTTTAACAAGGAGCGCTGCACGATTGGGTGGATTGAGAGACAATACAGTAGAATATTGTGCAATTGCTTTTGTTGGATTGTCCGACTGCATTGCTGCATCGCCCATATCTTCGAAAGGTTGGATAGATTCTTGAATATATTTTTGGATCGCGAGAGCAAGCGCGTAAAGGTTCCACCCAAAGATCTTTCAGAACTGCGTTGGTGTCTGTCGAAGACCCAAAAAGAACAGCGTACGAGCGATATTACTATTAGTTGCGGACACTTTTGAAAAGGGGCAGCTTCAAGTGCACGCCCGAGCAACGCGACAGATTGCTCGTGGTATTTTCTCAGAGACATACTGCCGGATAGCAGAAACATTCGAGCCTATACAAGCCTTGATGAAATTTCATACCATCGATTGTCATATACACTTACCCGGACAGTAAAATAAAACGACTGGTTTTCAGCCACGTCGATCAAACCGTCGACTCGCGAAATAGCATCATTATGACTTCCGAATTCGAACAAGAGGATTGCCTGAATGAATCAGCACAAACACAATTGATCATGAAGGAAACTCGCCTTGATCAACAAAAGTAAATTGTTTTCAATGGAGAGACCGTCAGTGAATGCAAGATCAAATACATTCATAGCGGAGCCGCGCTCGCTGTCTCCGACCCGTGCCATTGCCATTGCAACATGACCAATGGCAGATCGCCGAAGGTTGATGGACTTGGCGTGCGATTGTCAGCACGAGATAGAATGACAGTTGATCAAAAACTACCTTCCTCGCGTCATTGATCGCCAGGGTGTACTGTTTCGAGCGCGAGCGTACGAGAGCGCGGCAGGCGAGAGCATGTGCCTCCTGAGAAGGATTCAAGGGACGTTGCATTTCCTCTGTTAAGAGTTTCTCGACGCGAGGCAAGTTGCCTTGGAACCATGATTCGAATGCTGCGTCACCGATATTTATGAGCGGCAGCTGGAACACTGGAACACAGAAAGAATTAAGACAAGTGAGTGATTGAGTTTCAAAGAGACTCACGACGGAGATGGCAAACGGAGTAGACCATGACCTGTTAGATAAATATTCTTGTTATAGATCAATCGCTTACATTCGCTTGCAAGTACGAGTCCGGAAGGATATCATAAAGACTCCGCAAAGATAACTTTCCGCTTTCTTCACCAGTCGCAATACAGTTGTTTGAAGTGAGCGCAATCGACCACACCTTGCTGCTGTGCTTGATGACAGGACCAAATTGCTCGTGCGTAGAGGCATCCCAAAATGAGAGTCACTTTTCGAAACTGATGGCGATATAATTTTGGTTGCGTGATATAGCGATACAAGCCGGGGCAGTTCCGCCAGGAACGGACCATTTTGCGAGCAAGTCCCCTGAAAATGGATCGAAACACCGCGCTTCGTTAAACCCGGCAACGAAAAGCTGACGACCATCGGCAGACCAAGTGAGGGGATGGGATGTAGACATGTAGGCTGAGCACGGGATCACGAACAATTTCTGGCCATTGTCACTGTCGTAGATGCGAATCGACTTATCATCTGCAGTAGCCATGACGCGGCCATCATTTGGAGAGAACCGTACTGCCATAACGGTTGCGTCGTGATGCAGTGGTCCTACTAATCGTTCGCCTGTGGTTATGCTCCAGATTGCTGCAGATCTGTCCCACCCACCAGTGGCGAATTTCGTCGAGTCGGGGGAAACGTCCACCGTCCACACTGCGGATGCGTGATCGCGAACCTCCAGGACCTTCCGGTGAGTGTGTGCATCCCACACCCTCACCGTTGGCTGCATGTTTAGTCCACATACCAACCATTTGCGGTCTGGCGACCAAGCAATTGCGTAGATTAATGCTCCATCGGTGTGAATTGCTTCGCCAACTTCGCGTCCGTCATCTACGCCTCGAAACCGAAGCCACCCTCCACGGTCGCCGCTCAATATTTGCTGTTCATCATCATCGAAGAAAACCGAAATGATCGAATCTCGGCCATTGATTTCAGTGTTTGTCGAGCGATCTGGATGTGCAGGGGAAGGATCAATATAGGTACTTGGGAATGACTGGCACATACCTCTCCCTGTTGACCTCATACTCTTCCATATCCCGGTCCCCGGGAAAAAAAAAATACGCCGTCACTGATAGCTATTTATAGTACCGCAGAACCGGAAGGGGAAAAGTGTAATCATACCCAGCGCGAGAATATAGCAATTACGTGTTCCTCGTAGTGTTGTAGCCTCGAGGCGTGCCACTGCCATGAGGCTAGTACCACCACACACTGGACGCCATCCAAAAAGAATGAAAACATTATATTCGATGTTCAAAAAAAGAAAGAAACCTGCAAAGAAACCTCAGAGAAACCTAACATCTAATATAAGAAATCTGAGGGTGAAACTACAACTATAAGTGGCATGTAAACTGAACCCGTTGTCGGATGTAGGGATCAGTGGAATCTGGGCAAACCTTGACATTCCCACGAATTAATGGTTTGAAAGACCTGTCCCCTATGGGTCCAGGAATAACGGTGGGCGCCAGAATAACGAGTCTGTGTCGCTTCATCGAATCCTGTTTACGGATGGCGAAGAGCGATCCCACGTTGGTTGCAGTACTTGTTTCAGAGCAAGACAAGTACCGGGCGGCGCTGGGGCTGCACGTCCCGAACGTGTGGATGCGTTGTCTGTTTGCATTCAAGTTGGGCATGGACGATCTGCCGCAGGGTGTCGCGCTTTTCTCGGTGGTGGACGTGGATAGGGTGTTGAGGAAGGAGGTGGACATGACGTGCGAGACGCCGTCGCACCCTTGAGTTATTCCGCCGGGAGAGAGTTTGGATATTGAGCAGACATTGGAGCGGAGTGGTGGGTCGTTGTGGCGGGATGGACGGCCGATAAGTCTGGAGACGAGCAAGGTAGAGGAGAATGATGAGGAGATGCAGGGATATCAACAACCGGATTGTTTGGTGCATCGGGCGAAGAGCGCGGCGTTTTTACGGGCGTGGCAGGTGACGAACGAGTTTGCAGAGGTGAGACATCTCACGACGCAGGTGCGACCGCGGACGACGAAGGAGGGTGTGGAAGGGAGAGAAAAAACAAGACGGAGTCGGGGCAGGGGAAGGGGCCAAGGGGAGGTTAACGTGGACAGTGATGAATGGATGGCCATGCAGGAGATGATGAATAGCGGGAAGCGTTGATTGGCATTCGAGGGAGTACCACCAATGATTCCAGGTTCACCGGGAGGGGTCACCTTTCCTTTCTCCCTTCACTATCGGTCTTTTACATATTTATTGACTGAATCTCGTTAAAACTCTGCGACGCATGATGCTGGACTTAGAGGTTTGTGATCATGCTGTACATAGCACAAGAATGTCGCGCTGAGACAGGGCGCCATGTGACAAGAACGGAGAGAGAGGCTTGTTACAATTGTCTAGTCAAATAGAACGCTGAATTCCTGGACCCTCTTTGGGGTCCAGGTTCGAGAGAGAAGTGCGACGATAGCTAAAACTAGTATGATGAAAGGATCGAACATATGTACCGTGTTGCACAAGAACAATGCTAATGGATCGTGAGCAACAGAATTCTACGTATGTCCCCACCAATGCCCGCGCAGCTGCGATCATGATATCTCTACAACTCTGACGCGGATTTCCTTGGCAGAGCTGATGCGGCGTTTAAGCCCGGGCAAGACGATCTCGTGCTCAGCAGCGACCCGTTTGTACTCCCCGTGGGATTGCTGCTCAAGCAAAAGAGCATGGAATGGCTGTTGCAGACGGACGATGAACTGCAATGCGCGGGTATAGTCATCCATCGTGGCAACGGGTGCAACATACAAGGGAGGAGCGGCCGCGGTGGGGGCAGCTCGAGACTGAGAATTCGCTTCGACCTCCGAACCAGACAGACCATGAGTCCGATGAATCACCGCTGTCCGATGTGCTTCCCCAACCAACCTCGTCGACTAGACCACGCAAGTCGCGGATCCAGGGATAGACGAAAAGGAGCTTGCACGGCTCTGCTGATGAAAGCGTGTCCGACGTCCGAAATTCTACATGGCCGATCCCCGACACCCGAGCACCGAAGCACTTTCCTTCACCGATCTCGGAATCAGGTTTCTCAGCGAGCTTCTTGACCGGGAACAAAATACATGGGAGGTATAGTCTGCGGTCGACAAATCGCGCTAATGGCAGGCGCGTGACTCGGTCATAGACAGTCATTGCCTCTGTCTGAGACATCGAACTTTTTAATTCCGAGATGCGCCCATCCATTTCGGCATCTTCAATGGCGAGCGAAGCCCGGGGAGTTCGAGGATGAAAAGAAAGGGAGGCTGGGATACAACTGTTGTACGTTGAAGACTGTCCGGACCAGCCAAGCACTGTTGCCTCGCCCGAACGAGCCATCAACTCCTCAAACAGTTGGCATAACGCTGCTTCTCCTCCTGCTCGGCAGTGACGCTCGAGAGCAATCATTTGTTTCATCGTATCACCCGCGTCATCATAGCGTTCCAAAGCATGTAGCGCGGCATGCCTTCTTTCGTATCCCCAGAGACACTGGGGGTCTGCCTCGATTGCCTGAGTGGATGAAACTGAGTCAGTGTCGTCACATAAGGAAAATGGAAAAGCCATACGTCATCACCATCTTTCAATGCATCCTTCCACAACATTGATGTCGCGCAAACTTTGCTTCGTTTGACCAGGAGACGCGCAGGATTCGAAGGATTCAAAGACAATGCAGCAGAGTAGCTTGCAATAGCCTTTTCTGCATACTTACACTGCATCGCTACGTTTCCAATGTCTTCAAACATGTTCACGCATTGCTGGAGGTGTTTCTGGATTTCAATAGCAAGACCATCAAACTTCCATCCAAAGATCTTTCGAATATTGTTGGTCACGTTGAAGATGGAGTGAGAGTAAGTAGCTTACAAGTGAGATGACCACCAGTTCGGGACAATCTTGAGGGACAGCAGGTTCCCCTACCGCCTGAGCCACTCCACGGCCTGTTCATGGTCTCCTTCCTCCAACGACGTCCCTGTGAGTATGATGTACATTCGAGCCTGAATACAACTTGTTCATCTTTCCATGCTGGTCAAATCCTAGAAGTTACATACCCGGACCGTGATATATATATGGTCTTGTCATTCATAGCATCGATCATGTCTTCGACTCGCGAGATAGCTTCGTCGTGTCTTCCAGACTGAAACAGGACGACGGCCTGCATGAAACCCAGTGTTAATGCAAATAGCGACGAGAACAGTAGACACGGGCCTTGATAAGCAAAACAAATTTACTTTCGGGCAAGGAACCATTAGTGAAGACGAGGTCAAATACACGCATGGCAGCGTCATGGTCGCCATTGGCTGCGCGGGCTATTGTGATTGCAATCTGACCGATTGTGGACCGCTGAACCTCGACAGACTTGGTGTGCGATACTAGTGAATGCGTGACGAAATTAAAGACAAACGAAAGGCTACCTTTTTCGCATCATCTATGGCCAGGTTGTATTTTTTCAGACGGGACCGTACGAGGGACCGGTGAGCGAGGTGTTGCGAGTGACAAGAAGGATCCTGAACATCTAGGATCTTTTCTGTCAAGACTTGTTCGGTGCGAATCAAGTCACCCCGAGTCCAAGCTTCAAATGTCTCTTCGCTGATTTGCATGAGTGGAAATTCTGACACAAACAGATCAGAAGTGGCGAAAATAAACATCGTTTAACGCACTCACGACGCTGAGGAAACTGTAGGAGATTTCACACTTTGAGATTCGTCAACGTTGAGCAACAGAAACACTTACATCTCCTGTAAGGTACGAGTCCGGAAGGACACTGCGAAGACTCCTCACGGTGACTCTTCCGTTTTTTTCACCGGTGACAACGTAGGCGCCCTCAGGGGAGAGCGTCATGAACCAGACATCACTGGCGTGATTGATTATAGGACCAATTTGCGTGTACCAAACCGAACCCCTTCTCGCTGTCTTCATTGATATTTATTGTCAATCGCTTCAGAAACACGGTCCCCTTCCTATTCTTCAGCTGTGGCAACAAAGTGTTGAGGATGTTCATATGTATTTTAGGGTCTATTTTCTTCTCGATTATCTGGTTGAGTGCGATGACGGTGTATCCTACTGCGCTTTTAAAAGTCAAAGAGAATGGAAAGAAGGGAACGAGAGACTGACGATGGACGAGCAAATCGATACGAGCTTCGATGACTGCGACCTGAGCTGGGGTAAACACATTAGTGTTCGTTGCTTGTGATTGCTTCCCTTTGTTCTTCTTAGACTGTAGTGCGGCTCCAGGACCCTGGTAGGCAGTAATCGAAGAGAATGACAGCATCGGTCAAGTTGACTACGCACCGAGCATTTGCTTAGTAACGCCGACTTCGGACTCGGATAAATTTGCCGAAACAAGCTCAGTAGTAGTAACCGGAACCTAGGCTACGCACTACAGCTGTCAAGGCTGAACTACTGTACATGTATTCTGTCGGACTCTAACCTAGACTTTCATTTGGTCGCTTGCAATTTTTCTTTCAAAACATTCTTCAAGTGTCACCATCCTCTGCAAACTTTTTGATGCCTTCATGCAGCTTGTCAAACGCCATAGTATCCTGAAGCAGGGCCCAACGAAACTCAGGCTTATTATTGACGTAGGAAACTTGGGGATGGGCTCGTCTTGAGCAGCTATCAAAGGTTATTGGACGGTATGCGATAAACCGCCTACCTCTCTGTGAGTCGAGCTTTTTCGGAACGGGTTCAGTAGAATCCTTCAATTCCTCCAACAATTTCGGAGAGATGGTGAGGAAGTCGATGCCAGCTAAAGCCCTAATTTCTCCCACCTGTGCAAGTAAATCAACAACGGTGAATCAGATATAATCAGATGGCACCGACGTTTCTGAAGCTGGCACCCATAACGATTGTTTTGTAGTGATGTTGTTTGAAGTAGTTGAATATCTGTTTCACAGATTGAACCCCAGGATCATCGTCGCCCTCGTAGTCCTTTCCGGTCGCTTTCTTATACCAATCAAGAATCTACATCGTTATTCAGTAAGTGGTTTCGATGGAATAGTGTCGACGCACCCGGCCAACGAAGGGGGAGACAAGCGTTATACCCGCCTCTGCACACGCGACAGCCTGGGAAAAGCCAAACATGAGTGTCAAGTTACAATGAATGCCGTCGGACTGTTCAAGCTCTCTGGCAGCCTGGATGCCCTCCCATGTAGAGGCAATCTTGATGAGCACTCGATCTTTGTCGATGCCGACGGACTTGTAGAGTGCGATGATTTCCCTTGCCTAGAAATGGCCAGTGTCATGATAGAGCTGAATGGACTCATCTCGAGGGCACGTCAAAAAGCTCTGGGCCCACCTTTTTCTTTGTCGCTTCTGGGTCGAACGCAAGGCGTGCATCAACTTCCGTGGAGACCCTGCCGGGAATGATGGACAAGATCTCCTTCCCAAATTCGAGAAGCTGTCACCGTTGCAAGAAGCTTCAGACAGGATATTTAAAACCCGTGTGCACAAATGACGCACAAGGCGGTCCATCGCCAAGCAAGCCTGTTCATGGAGTGTCCCACCTTTGCTCTTACCGTGTTTGATAGCAACATCATCAACCGGAGAACTAAAGGTTGATACAAATCATACCATGTGACTCAGGCTGATACGTGATGCCATGGGTATATAAACCTTTATAAACCTTTATACGCAGAAAGGTTATTGGCCAACATAAACTAAAATATATAGCATATATAAAGGTAAACGTGCTTGACCAAGTATACCTGCGTTACTCAAGTGCGGCAACCATCCCAACTACAATGTCACTGTATCATCCTGTTGTTTCCTGACCATCTCACCCGTTCATCTGATGATTGTCTGTATGACTTAAATTGTGGGATGCGTACCTAGTTACAAACTGTATCAGCTTGTGCCAATGTTACCAGGGGTGGTAACACAAGTTTGGAATAAAATTCCAAGCACTGAAACTGATATTACATATGTATCCGCAGGGGATGAGTGAGGGTGTGCAGCAGCGACCGCACAACACAATTGTGCGTATTGCGTCGTCGCTGCACGGTGACGGCGAGGGCGAGGACGGGAGGGGGATGGGAGGAAAGCAGGGGAAGCACGAGGATGAGGAGGGTGGGGAGGGGGACGGGCCCGGGGGCGAAGGCGAGGACGGGATCCCCTGGGGATGAGGATGGGGAGGAGGGAGGACGAGTGTGTGCAGCAGCGATTGCACAGCGCACGCACGCGTCGTGCCGTCGCTACTGCACGTTGAGGACATAAGCAGGGGCCCGTAGGCAATAGCATGGGTACGGGTATGCGCTGGGTACGGGTTACAATTTTGTGACGCGATGGTACCCATACCCGCTGTGCAATACCCGTTGACCCTCGCCTCACGTTCGTGTGTAAACACACATGCTAACGCGCAGTGCATTAGCGTGTGTAGTTGCACACGAGCGTAGTGCTCTTCCGTGGGTCGTCGGCGTGGTGTCGTGGCGCGTCATCATCGAGATGGCATGTCCCGCGTGTGCGCAGAGCGAGAGGGTGAGGGTGATGGTGGCGGCGTCGTCGATGTCGTCGAGACGGCGTGTCCCACGTGTGCACAGAGGGAGAGGGTGTGGGTAGTGCGTCGTCGTCCTGTCGTGGAGCGTCGTCGAGACAGTGTGTCCCGCGTATGCGCAGAGGGAGAGGGAGAGAAATGTGGTGTTAACGTTGTCGTTGTCGCGTTGTCGTTGACGAGTCTCCGTCGTGGTGGGGATGGGGATGGGGATGGGGATGGGGACAGGGGTGGACGAGAGGGCGTGCTGGAGCCTCGGGTCGCTGCTACAAGCTGAGAGCGAGAGCGACGATGGGGGTGAGGACGAGGAGCGTGTAGGAGCGACTACACAACGCGCATGATTGTGCATGCTGTATAGTCGCTTCTGCACGCTGGGGTTGGAGGACGGAGGGGAGAACAAGGACGGTGATGGGGACAATGATGGGAAGGCGGGAACGAGCGGGCGACCGTGGTGCTGGCGCACCATTGCGTTGTGACACGTCGTGTCCATTCCCCGACTCCTAAGAGGAGGGTTTTGTCAGACGCAAATGCGCCATTTTGTGCAAAATGGCGTAGCACTCCGACCCGAATCCGATCCGAGTTTGAATATAATCTGAGTTCGAAAAATCGCTCTTCTTTTTACTTTTCCACCATAGGGCTGAGGTAGTCAGTGCTGCTCGTCAGTTTTCTATTGAATGGCCGCATCTGTCGTCTCAGAAGAGGTTGTATTCTCTAGTTTGAATAAGTACTACGAAGGATCAAAATGGACCCAGTCTCCTGTATGTGCAGTGTGTGGTCAGTATAAGAGAGATTCGCAACAGTATGAATTCAAGTCCGAGTCCACGGAATCAAATGTTGGGTTGGATATCCTTCGTTTTCAAGGTCGGTCACGGATCTATCAGCTTATCCTCAAGGAAATGAGGGTCATGCCATACGCGGACTATCTCATCCACGAAGTCGTCCGTCAGCATGTTGATCGTAATTCCACCAGAACAGCCAATAAGAGGAAAGCTACTATCGACATTTCCGAACGTCCTCCCTCCAAGAGGATCCAGTTCGGAAACATGGAGGTTGACCATGACGAGGATGAATTGTAAAGACATCTTTTTTTTCTTTCGTTCGTTGTGAATGTATCATTATTAGTAGTGTACGAGCAGCCGAACACAACGACGAATTGTATAGCTTACTCTCCGAAATCAATAAAATGTTGGAAGTCTCTCTTTATGTCGGAGTCGGGGACTGGCGCGTGCGCCGCTACGAATTTGTTATCGTTGTGACGTTGTCATGTCCGATCAGCCATCTACCAAACTTATTTGTCTTTGTTTGTTCTATGCACACTATATAACCGCCCTGCTTTTCTTCTCCGCTCGGTTCACTTCTTCTTCCTCACCCACCACTTTGGCATGCATGAATCTTGTCTGCGCTTCATCATGCGGTCGCAGACAGTCCCCTGCAGTTGGATGCCGGATGGCATCACTAGCACGGTGATTTTCCTGCGACTCAAGGTTGATTCGCAGGCAGTGATGGATTGCGTTGCTGAACAACTCAAGGTCCAGGGTATGGCGGATGCTCTGTTTCGTCTGATTGTGTACTACCAGATACTACTACCAGTCTGTACTATTGTACCTACAGCCATACTAGCCAATCAGAATAATTTTAATAGCTACGGAAGTACATTGTACACTTGCTGAGTAAGTCTACAAATTTAAGCGTGCTGCTATATGGCCATGGCATCTGAATCGTACTGACAGTTATTTCCAAAATGAGACAATACTATTTATTGTGCATAGGTGTGTCGCTCGACACTTCTGTGCCATCAAGTTGAGCTTTATGATGTGATTATCTTATGCTTGTCAATGGCCAATGTTTTGAACACTGACAAAGATTACAGACACTTGGGGAAATTATATATCGGGTGCAACAGGCATCAGTACGACACCACGTGCTCACCTTTATAAGGCATTATACAATTTGTACAAATTGGATACCATATAAAGGGTATATAAGATATCCGTACTGCGCGTGATGAACGTAGGCCAAGAACGTCGTGGGTTATCTTCGCCATTTTTGGCATCCTCGTCCCGGGCGGCGTTTGGATCAATCTCGGTACCTAAGTACATATGTCGCCCTTCTTTACTATATCCTTATTCGCTCGCACGACCTTTCTCCCAGGCCCGCTGTTGTGGCATCTCGAGAACAACAGTCCCAACGACCCATCGATAGAGCTGGATCTGGAAAATGACAATGCGTTGGCACGCGCGATAGGTTTTCAG
>JBBPQC010000131.1:0-37985 GCA_038092295.1 Leccinum arenicola | reverse complement strand
CAATTGCACCGGTCTGACAAAAATGACTCAAAGAACCTAGCATTATAATCAATGGTACAAATGATGCAGTTTATTTATCATATAATATCATATAATGGGTTATAAGATTTCTGTACTTTTCGTGATGTAAGTGTGAGCGTGTTGTAGAAGATACTGTGGAACGTAGAGTCGAAGCAGTAGTCGCTGTTAGGGCGAAAGGGAAGGAATTAGGCTGCGATCGATCCCATCTACATGTTCCGACATCCGCTTCCGGTGGTCGGACATTCGTACCGTGATGCTGTTTTTAGTTCGATCCGCGTGGCTTTTGGCCGTTCCCAACGACCGAGACCTGTAGCTGTCGACGGCTTACCCGTAGTTTGAGTCTCGTGAGTCTGAGACGGTCTACCAGACTACGCACTACGCTTTCCTACTGTACTAGTACCAGTTATGCAGTGACCTTCAAGATGGCTGAGTACTGAGCGCTGATGTTTGAATTTGAACTTCGCCGGCCTTGCCCACGTTCAACATCAATCAGAACACCTGAAACTTTGTGGCGAACAACGTAACATTGGGCATAGAACGGTGTAGTACACACATGACCACCGCCGGATTTTCAAAAACTACTGGCCAGCGACGGCAGGCACGTTTGAAAATGACTGAGACTCGTCGTACCTCAACGTTCGCGTTAACTTGAACATAGTGTCTACATATCACCGGGTTCCACCGTGACCGTCCTGCCAGCTTTACGCGCCCATCTGAGACTACTTAAATTTGATGGCTTACTCTTCCCTGCTCATCACGCCCTGACAGTAGACGTGCCGCATCGTTGGGATGTGATGTTGAGTGTGAAGTTCCTGTGTTCACCGCACTTCACGAACTTCGGACAAGGCCAGCGAGAAAGCACGCGAAGCTGCGAACGCGCCTCATCTCATTCGCCCTCCATGAACGATCGAATTCACAAAACTGGGCGACGTGGACGAACCGGACATACCCACATAAACATAACCCGTAGCGAGGAGCCTCCAAACGCAACGCCGAACCCATGGTGATCCTGTGCTAGGCATGCCTCGGCGACGGTGAATTCGGCGCTCGTGTCCTCGACGCACGCCCAGCACGATGCGACCCAATGTGGATGGAGGAGCTAAAGTTAGCACACCTGGGGCATCCGCTTTCCGTCACGAGGCGTGCAACGCGGAGGCTCCGAGTCGAGGCTATCCAAAGCACACTCCCCTGCGGTTCATCATGCGAATCCTCCTCAGTGTTCGAAGCAAGCGTTTAATGGACGTGTATGCGCGCGAATGATGTTCGACCGACTGCCGCATTTCCAGCGTCGTGCAACTCGCACTCGCCCTAGTGACGGACATTAGCCATATCCATGGTATTGATAGGCTCTGAGAATATTGCCTGTGGAATGCAAGGAACGAGCGGGACCTCCGAGTGTACGGGATGTAGCCGAATGCCTTGATAGTCGTAGGTGGGAGCAGAAGTTGTAACTGGAACGTTGTGTTGAGTCGCCTGCAAATCAACAGCAAAGTGAGATGGAGTCCTAGAATTACCCGTGACGGCTCTGTTAGACACCGACCATGACTAGACAAATGAACGACTTGTTCTGAACCAAGTTTGAAGAGGATACACTTCGACCAATTGCACTTTCCGCCGAGGAATGATGTGAGGCTCATCGGGAAGTCAGGCAGTTCCGAGGTACATTCCTCTGTAGTACCGGCGTGTTCGATGCGTCTCATAATGCAGGAATCAGAAAAGGAATACGAATGGTCGATTACACAAGAATGGGTGGGTTTGTATATGGTCTTGACGGACGGGATGAATTCCTGCGGCTGTGCGGCAATTGGGAAGAAGTCATCAACGGAAAAGGAAATCCGAGACAGTTAACTTCGTCGACGAGTCGCTGCCAAGACCAAGTAAGTTGTTACTCTCAGAGTTTGCAAAACTTGGCGATCGTGGATTTTACTGCACTCCGGTCTTACATACGCACTGCCCTTATAGGAAAATCGGACGGAGTCGCCTCCAAGGCTCTTCAACATGCCCAAACGTACAAGACCTCACACCAACACCGACACTGACTCGGATGTCAGCGAACTTCTGGAAGCGTCCGATGCGTCTTATTGCGAACCACCCAAGCCACGGAGAAAAAAGACGCGTCAGACGCGTAAAGTCACGTCAAAACGCGCACTCCCATCTGCTACGACTACCATTGGCGCAAAGGCTTCAAGTACATCCGCCCCATCTACGCATCCAACCTCGTGGCACATCGTAGCTGGTATCGACCCTATCCGGGAGTCGTTGTTGCATTGGTATGGGCAAATACACCACGTCCGAGGGATGCCCTAGCGGAAGCCCTTTGATGCATCGCTGGACAAGGATGCTAGAGCGCAACGGGCATATGAGGTTCGTCCCCGCGACATATGTTGTTCCATGAGATCTCTTGACATGAACATAGGTTTGGGTGTCGGAAATCATGCTTCAGTGATACCCTATTACAACAGATGGATGGCCAAGTACGTGGGTCCGTCTTTCAACTTGAGAAAATGCTCTTAGTTGTGTCGCCTGTTTCAGATTCCCGACCATCCATGATCTCGCCGCATCGGATATTGAGACTGTCAATAGCCTCTGGAAAGGCCTTGGCTATTACTCTCGCGCTGCCCGTTTGTTGAGCGGGGCAAAGAAAGTGGTCAAGGACCTAGACGGTCGACTACCAGATAATGCTAAGGATATGCAAGCAGAGATATCCGGCATCGGTCGTTACAGCGCCGGTGCCATCTGTTCCATCGCTTATAACCAATGCGTTCCTGTCGTAGGTCTTCTGTGTACTTTTTCAAATTTCGTGTTTTGACGGATAGTTCTCAGCTGGACGGAAATGTCATTCAACTACTGACACGTTTCTTAGCGCTGTACGCGCCGCCGAAAGCGAAGCAGGTCCAAGACATAATATTGTGGGCAGGTGCCGAAGCGCTTGTGGATGGTTCATCGCATTCGGGGGAGGGATATAAACCAGGCACTCATCGAGCTTGGAAATACAGTATGCAAGGTCAGAGATCCTGTGTGTGAGAACTGCCCTCTGCGAGCCTGGTGTCGTACGTACGAAAGGACGCAGTCCGCCTCCGTAAGGGAATCTCTTGCATTCCTATTTTTGTGTTGTCTCAAACAATGTAGAACCCAAATAAGGAAGAACCTGACATCGAGGATTTGTGCAGCCTCTGCGAACCGCTCTCAGATGATGATCAAGATACGAGTCTAGTCACCATCTATCCCATGAAGATCGAGCGTAAGAAAGCACGCGAAAAACTCGATCACGTCAATGTGATCGAATGGCGTACGGCGGATGACCAGCGGTTCTTCATGCTCGTCCGTCGACCCGAAGGAGGTCAGTATCCCATCCCGTGCCATGCTGGGGCGTTTTCCACACACGCCCCGTACACACGCATATACACGTATGCATGGGATAGCGAAAGCTGATTGATGTCGCTCGAACTCCCAGGCTTAGGACTTCTCGCCGGACTGTACGATTTCCCAACCCTAACATCCGAGTCCACGGCCAAAGTGGCGGAGATCCCCCTGGGCCTTCTCAAAGATCCGTTGGTTGACCCACCCATATCTCTATACTCAGACTCAAAGTCACATGGTCTCTCCGAGTCACAGAATGGCGATCACGGAAGCAATGATGATGATGCAAAAGGGGATTTGCGTATGGTACACGTCGAATCCGCGGGTGACGTAGTCCACGTTTTCTCACATCCGGAAAACATATCGTGTCCAATGGGTGCCATTGACAGGTGAAGGGAACGAACCTCCCGAACTGCGACACAAGTCGGGGTCGTCCATGGATGGAAAGACCAGGGCGACGCAGAAGGGCAAACCTCGACAGCGTTCAGAGACATTCGAGGATACAATGGCTCGGAAGGCTGCTCCTGCCGACGCGGCACACTGGGTTTCAATCGATCAAGTCGATATGTAAAAATCACATTAATGCCACGATACTACATGCCTTTGGGCATTTTCTGCATGGTTGGCATAAGTACACGGGTCTAGATCCCGGAGACTCGTCAAGGGCAATATGGAGCTCCTGTAAAAGTAAGGCCTGATCTATGGTGGGAACGGACGTTGATGCATGATGCATCGATCAATGGGCGAATCTCATATGATACGCAATTCAGGTTCTCAGAATAGCAGGAACATGTAAGTCTCGACCCGACGCTGAATCGGCAGCTTTGTTGTTCATTGGCTCGTCGCCGAGGCGGCGTTCGACTTCAGTTGACCGTTGCGTTGAAGTTTGAATGGGCTGCGTTAGACTCTACCGACTCACCGTCTCTGCATTTATAAATCGCGTCACTGTATGGTCTGAATCAACCAATACTTAGTTCGTTGGGGCGTCCGACTTGGCAAGCATGTACTTGGCCAAATATACGCAAACATCACTTTCCAACACCCATCATGGTATCTCTCGCTCGTTACATCCGAAATATCCGCAGAACGGGCATAAAGCAATGGTGGCATCAGATGCAATACATCGGCGATGCCAAAGCTGGAACCCTCGTCGGAACCGACCAGTACGTCACCCCCTCCTAGCGATTCTTCCGCACAACTAACCAACCTCGTTCGGCCAGGTTCGGAAACAGGTACTTTGAGAACATGAACCCCGAGGACGAAGTGCCAGGTACGTTTCCGCGATGTCGCACGTGTACCAATATATACTGCCCTGCTGACCTTTTCTCCAGGTCGTCACAGATGGGTCGACTTTGCACAACATTACAACAACGCGTCGCAAGTGCCTCCCGAATGGCATTCGTGGCTGCAGCACATCCGACAGCCTCCGCCGACGGAGGACGACGTCATGAAGAGGTCTTCTCCGACGTGGAAAGCAGTGCGTTCTTTGTTTCTCGTTTCTTCCTTGATATTGATATTGTCTTGGTCGAACAGCCATGGGTAGAGAACCTGACTGGGACACGCGGTGCCTACCGTCCGTACAATACGGCCGTGCCGAAAATCAACGCTTGGCAACCAAAGGTCGCAACCCGAGGATGAGCACGCAAGATCGTAGTGTAGTCGTTATGTCTCGATGTTTAGACAAACTGTTCCCTGCCTTCCGATTAGCTCCGTGTGATACACGCTAGGTGAGACATGGCGCTCAACGGTTCTGTAGTGTAGTGGTTATCACTTGGGATTTTGATAACTGGCATCTGAGGATGCTCTCTCTTTCCCAAGACCCAGGTTCGAACCCTGGCAGGACCTTAAATTACTTTTTATTGCCTGCCTCAAAGCTGGGCAAATGTTAATTAACGGCTCTGCTCGCCAGGATCGGAGGAACTGCATCATCGAAGGCACGGCCTTGCTGACAATTGCGTTAGCTGAACACTCGGTGGCCTTCACGCAGTGCTCCGATCCGCCTATTCATTGATCCTTCTATCCAACCACAAGTGGCCCCGCTAGTGTTCACATTCCTGCAGTCTATCTACTATCATTGGGTATGCAGAGAAAAAAAAGAGTCCCGGAAACGACTAAGGTAAAAAGCCAACTAACATAAGCATAAGCAATACAATAAAACACGCCCGTCCGTCTGTCTGAATCGACGAGCGAAAAAAGTGTGTGTGAGAGAGAGAGAGAGAACAGCAGGAGAGCACGACATCGATACAAACCCCCCCACCGATCAATATCCCGACGGCTTCGCACCCTCCGACGTATCATACGCCCGAATAACCCGCGTCTGATCCAACCGCCCACCGCCCGGTCCAGCACCAGCACCACCCTCGGTCTGACTGAACGCAAACCCTCGATTTCGTCGCATCCGTTGCACAGCCCGCACCTTTTTGATCGCCTTTTGAAATTGTTCTTGACGAGGTCGGTAGTCGGGAATGTTGTACTTTTGCAGCTCCTGCGCGATGTGATAGGTTCGTGGGCGGTACGTCCGTCGATAGTATTTCCACGCAATGTCCCGTGCGAGACAGACGACCGGCAGCAGCAAGAGCATAAAGTAGAACACCGCGTCGGTCCATAGACGTGGAACCAGTCCGGCATATTCGGTCGAAAATCCAAGTGCGGGTGCGATGAGGGCGTATAGAGGTAAAGAGACCATCGTGAACACGAACGAGCCTGGGATGGCGGCCACCGTGTACTTGGTCCACAAACTAGGACAGTATTCGTCACAAAAGATACGAGGATCGATGCAAAGGACGTACTCGGAGATCAACGCAGCCTTGCCGAGCACAGTCAACAGCACGGCGAGATACAACGCCGTACCCCAAAACCAATGTCCCGAATCCAACCCCGTCACCTGCTTCAAGTCACCCCAAAAGAGAATGATAGAGAACCCAAACAGGATCTGGTTTCGCCGTCAGCTTCCTGCTCAACGGTACCGGCATACACGGACGCACCAGACTGTGGTACAACGCGTTACCAACCCATAACCAAAACGCCGTCTTGGTGAAGAAGACATTCTTTTGTCCGAGCATATACAGCTGTGGATATCGATCCAGCACGCGCGCCGACACGAATTGATCAAAGATCCCGATCACGAGGGGTGGCAGCACAGTAAAGACGACGTTATAGAACGTGATCGTCCACGATTCATAGGCTATCTGCCCCGAAAAGTTGTTGAAAAAGGAATACTGTATCGTGTGGGCCCATCAGCGCGAACCAATGTGCGGTAACGACGCAGGGACGCACCCAAAATTGAGTCATGTAAAGCGTGATGTTCTTGTAAAATGAATCTACATCCTTCATCAGCCTCACACCCCAGCGATAAAAATGCCAAGACGTACACAGAATTAGCTTGGACAGCCGTTGATAACTCCATGCGCCATGTACGAGCAACAACTTTTTCAGATATCGAAACTGCGAAATCGCCACATCGGCCGAACGTGCCGCTTGCAAACCCTAGCGTAGTACGCGTTTATGTTGCAATCACAATCATTCAAAAATGGAACCCACCTCGACGCCCGAAATGCCCACCCCAACGTGTGCAGCCTGGATCATGCTCACGTCATTGGCACCGTCTCCAATTGCGAGCAAGATCGAGTTCTGGTTCTTCTTGACGAGCTTGACCACGAGTGCCTTTTGTAACGGTGACACGCGACCTACGGACGCGCATCGTTAGCGACGAACCCATCGAGAACGGAGGAGGCAACGCACAGCAGATGACCGCTTTACACAACAACGCCAACTCCAAAAACGACTTGGATATCTCCTTTTCGAGCGCAAACTCCAAGCTCTTGCCGTCTACAAAACACGCGTCAACTGAGCCCCGCTTCACAAGACGCCCCCGCAACGCACCAATGACCAACGCCAAGTCCTCCTGCTCACCGCTTATCCTCTGATTCTTGATCGCACTCAGTCGTTTCGAAATAAACTCGGCCGTCGCGTGAGCCGTCTCCTCGTTGACGATCACCTGCATATCGCAACCCGTCGCCGTCAACACACCCCGACGCAACCCCAAAAACAAACCGACGACGCACCAGATTCATGCTCTCCGAGACCAACCGACAACTCATACCAATGTTGATCGCCGTCTCCTGTCGATCTCCCGTCAACACCCATATCTTGATCCCAGCCATCTGCAACGTGTGTATCGTGTCCGGGACGCCATCCTGCAGCTTGTCCTCGATCGCAGTTGCACCGAGCAAATACATATCCTTTTCGATCAGCTCGGCAGCTTGGTCGAGTGCCTCTCCCCGCCCGTTGACGGTCGCGGCAGCTTGAGTGTATATGCTCGCCCATTGGTTGTATTCGGCCGCGGGAACGTCGCGATAGGCAATGCAGAGCGTGCGCAGCCCCTCGGTGGCATAGTCCTGTCAAGTCATCAGCCAGGGTGAAAAAAAGGGAGCGGAAACGCGACGGACCTCGAGGTGCGCAAGCGTCTTCTCAGTGAACAACTGGTGTTTTCCCAACCGCTCTAGAATGACCGTGTCCGCACCCTTGCAGTACAGTTTGATCTTACCGTCCGGTGCGCGCACGACCGTCGACATGCGCTTCCGGGTCGAGTTGAACTCGCACACATTCAAGATCTCGTACTCGATGGACCGCCCCTGAACGTTGATAAACACCGACTTGGGTTTTCGCGTCTACAACCGCCGTCCCAAGTGGCGCGTTAATCAGGAACGAGGCACAAAATAGACAAATGCCCCCACGCACGTGGAACTGATATCCCAATAGCTCAGCACCGGCTACGAGCGCTGCTTCGTCCGGGCTGCTGGCTTGATAATGCGTCTTGCCGTCCCTCACCTCCGGAATGACTGTGTGACACACAGCCAAGAGCGTCATGAATTCGTGGGCGACCTCTCTCTCCCTTAACGTCGCCGCGCCTGCTGGCCCGTCCCTCATAGCCATAACGTCTGCTTCGAAGGGGTTCTTGGACTTTTTGGTCGATGATGACGACGCGGTGGAGGTCACGTATGTAGTCGACGAACCCGAAGTGGACGTCCCTGTCCCGTCGAGCAGGCCCCTCAAATCATCAAACGTCCGCCAACTCTCCTTGATGCCCTCCCCATCTTGCTCTGCACCGGCTTTCCTACTCTCGTCCACCTCCTCTGCATATGCCACCCCACCAATGCTCACGCATTTGAACTCCATCTCGTTCCTTGTCAACGTGCCAGTCTTGTCAGAAAAGATGAATTCGATCTGGCCGAGCTCTTCGACTAGGGAGGATGTATGACATTGAGCAGGGGTATCGGTCCGGGCGTAGTACATGTCGAGGTCCGAATTGATGAGGGCGGCTTGTTGGAACTTGACCACTTCCATGGTGACGATGAGAGAGATGGGAATGAGGTTGTTGTAGAGAATGATGAACGTGAGGATGTCTGTAACATTATGGTTAGTTGGAGTCGAACGAGAGAAGGTTTCAAAAGACCTTCTGCAAACATCTTGGCTGGGGGACGTTGCAAGTCAGAACAAGGTGAATATTATAGAGGAAGCAAGCAGGCTGACCTCTACCCGCGAACGTGCTGGATCCAAAGAGATACCACTGTGAGCCAGAGAGGAACCACTAATCCGGGGAGTAAACGACAGCGCTGGCACGTTTGCGAACCACTCACCGTATTGATGCTCGCACCAATGGTGGATCCGACAGACAAGGCCAGGAGAAACACAAAGAGAAAGATGATCTGGATGTTGACCTGTTTTTCTACTGCGGTTCTCTTGATCGGCGCAGCCCTGTTCCGGTGATCAGGACATGACTGAGAAGAGAGAGATGAATGCGCACGTCGCGTTCCGCATAAGCTTTGTTTCGTGGCCAGTAAATACGACTATACCATATACCCAGGGCGTATTTCGTAGTTGTGCGCCGCGCAAGAGCATTTGATCTGGGCCGAGGGGGATTTGGCGAGGGACACCAGCATCGGAAAGGAGCTCGAGAGTGCCTTCGTAAGTGTAGAGGGAATTGTTGGGCTGTTCGGATCGGAGGGAACCATGTAGGGATGCAACGAGAGTGGGAGCCGTTAGTTCTGCGGTTGAAGGGGATGCTTGTTTAATTTTGAGATTAGTTTCGCTGAGGGTATATGAGCGTGGTCGATGAAGAACGAAAGGAGGCGCACCCGTCGAGGTTGGAGGTTTCGATGAAGCAAAGCCCTTCTGGCTCGGAAGAGGAGATGAGTATGAGATCAGCGGGAATGGACTCGTCGGACTCGAGGCGAACAACGTCTCCGACACTGATATCCTTCCATTTGCGCCCCTCGAAGGTGGCGGAGGGAGAGAGTACCTTGGCAATGCGGGAGTTGAGCTCCGAGTCGGATTGGTGTCGTTTCTAGAAGAAAGTGAGAAAGGGAATCGGTGGAAAGGAGAGAGACTGACTAGGTCTTCCTGGACCTCTTTGAATGCAGTGGCGAGGAGAACGACGAGGAGTGGTACGATGGTAGTGTACTGGTTTGTGGGGGAAACGTTTGGAATCTGCTGAATGCAGGCGGTGAAGAGGAAGAATAGGTTGGCGTATTTGGAGAACTGTTCTGTTAACAGGTGAGAACAAGGACAAGGAGGTGCAAGGGAGAATATAATTACCCTTGAGGAACTTTGGCAAAAATGTGGCGACGTTGTACTTGCTGGTCGAGACAAAGTTGTCACCATAGTCGTCGTTCATGATCGGGTTGTTGACCGCAATGATGCGCTCTCCGACGGGGACGGCTGGCTTCTCCCATGGCCATTTCCACTTTTTGCGTCTGCGGGGAACAGTTCTGCTTAAGGTGGATGGCACGCCCGGAAAGGAGGCGCTGTCTTGGAAAGTGTCCTCGTCGGACCAGCCCTGCGGATGGCCGACGACGCGGGGCAGCGACGTGGTGGAGGGGCCGAGACCAGCAGGCGGTGCGCCTTCGTATGCAAAAGGGAGACCGCTATCCTGCGAGCGCGTCGCTTGTGGTAGATTTGAGCCGAGGAGGTCGTCGTCGTCGTCGAAAAAAGGGTCCATCGCTGCCGCGGTCGTCGGTGGATAGTGAAGCGATCGACTGTTCGCTGCAGGGTTGACGCTGTGCACTAGACGTGCAAATGACTCCTCCGACTCCATGGCGTTGTCGTTGTCGTCGTCGTCGTCGTCGTGTACAACAATGTGCGACCGCAGTACTGTATGCTGACCTCATCTCACTCACGTCATCATTACATGACACTTCATTAGCACATTGAAATTACAGTCGTACAATCTCACACTTCCTCGTCTTCCTCTTCCCAATCCACGTTGTCCAATGCCTTATCCCCCTCGTCATACAACCGATCTAGCCCCGTCAACGCCTCCAAGTACCCCGTTTCGTTGAACGCCTTCAATAGCATTCCGAAGCCTCCGCTCTCGTACGCCTTCAATACTGTCTCGCTGCAACCCGTACAACAATCGTACGCAGCGCCCGTGATGAGGAGAGTACGGAATTGCGCCAGGAAGCCGCGGAGTTGGTGAGGGACGAGGCCGAGGACGCTGCCGGTCGAGGAGCCCTCGGTGTCAGTGTTATTCGGTGGCGGCGGCGAAGCGTGGAGGCTATGTATGTGGCGTGCACGACGTGAGACGACGGTGTGGTACAGACACGGTCAAGGGGCTCACCCATCCGGATGTTGCAAAAGTGACACAAGGAGCTCAACGGCAGTAGATGACGCGATCGAGGCCAGCCCAGGTCGGGTGACAGTACACATTTGGTCGAGTGTACGATCAGATAGAGACTATGAAAGCGTAAGCCGTCCGACGTCGAGCACACTCGCATGACATGCTCACGTCTGCAGGTGCGACGATGTCGTTGCAATAGTAACAGCCCAGCCTCGGGCCATTTGGGTTTGGATTGGTCGCAGTAGCGCGGGCACCGTGCCGCATCACGAGATATGTATCAAATCCCAGCGCAGCGTTCAGCACGATCTATCAAGCACCGGTTTTCGTACCCTTGCCTCATTCAGGAATGAGAGGGAGAGAACAGACCTTGCCCTTGGCAGCGCCCAACAGTGTGGGCAACCACCGACTCTCGCGCGAATCCATAAGCAGAAATACCGCATCGTGGCTGTCAAATAACGCCTCGAGCTGTTCTACGTCTTTCTGCGCCTGTGCGACCGATGCAGGGGGTATTGGGTGTCCTGGCATGGGTATCGAGAATTGGTGACCAGTCGCGTTCTAACGGTGGTGTTAGTACACGTTAGATGACCAAGAGATGGCCGTACGACGCCGGGAAAGATTTTCTTGAGTCTGTCTGCTGCACAGGCCGCTTTGGGCTTTCCGCCATTGAGACAGTCTTCGAACTCAAACAGAGGTTGGCGGACCGGGTTCGAGAAGGAGACGCGAGAGGAGTCGACAAACGTGATCGTTCGGACACCCCAGCCCTGATTCCAAACGGGTGAGCGTGATGCGCACCGAGGAGGATTGACGTACCATGAGCGTGCGGGCAACGTAACACCCGAGGGTGCCCGCACCGAGGAGAAGACATCTAGTTGAGGCGACCTTTTCGAGGTCGAGCGCGGGGAGAATGCGCCAGCGCATGAGCTTAAGATTCAGATCGACGGCTTGATCCGCGAGCCTGTACGTGGCATGAACAACCAGGGCTTACGACGGATGGAAAGAACAAAATACCTCGTCGGATCCATCATGGGCGCCAAGTCGGCCATGCGCGCGCCGAGTTTGTTGGTCGTCGGATGGCGTTCCCAGCCGAGAGCGGTGGGTTTGGTGGTGGCACCGCCTGAATGCGACACGACACCAAAACGGGACTTCCACGACCTGCCGGACGCGGGGAGTTCGCCGTCGCGCCAGCAAAGCACACGGACAGAGGTAGTATGAGATGGATAGAGGGCGTGAAGGTAGGCTAGGAGGTTACGGAGTGGCCAACCTGGGTTCTCTGGAGCGGCAGAGGGGTCCAAGAAGCCGATGATCTGTTCGGCACACGATCTGCAAGCGGATTCCACAGGTAAGTAAGGAGACTCACGGATTCATCGCTGGTGATGAGCGCATCGAGCTGGTCGATCGCGTGCACCTTTGCTGCGTCGCCCGTCAGCGTGACAACAAAATACGGTTTGGTCTCGGCGTGGAGTGCGCTGAAGATCGACGCGAGCTGTACCGGCAGTCAGACAAGCGTGCACGAAGGTGAGCGATGTTACCTGAGCTGCACTGAGGTGCTGTTCGGCAGCCTTCCAACCATCGACTGCGATCTCCCATGCTGGCTTGGCGACGAACGCGGGGAACGCAAACCAGTAATAATACTGGTATTTCTTGAGATCTGCAAACGTGATGAGGAGAAATCGATTGAGATTCGAAGTGTCCTTGTGCTCGATGATGCTGGTCCACATCTGCAAACACGTGAGTGAGTCGCGCAGCGGGGCGATGGAGATGGCGCACCTCGTCTGCGACGGAGTTGAAGAGGGCGGCCTTGTCTGCAGCTTTGAAGTCCTCGATCGTGTTGTAGTTCTTGAACACGCCGTGAGCTGGGACGGACAAGGCGGGTTGCCTGGATGGATGGTAAGCTTGATCGATGGGCAACGATGTGCACGCACGACGGAGCATTCTCAAAAGCGTCTGCACCGAGGGAGAGATTGCAGCCGAGGGGGACGTCTTGACCGGTCTCGCGATCTCTGATGGAACGACCGACCGAGTAGGATGCTGTGAGTGTCCGCAAGTCTTCCGAGAGACGGAGAACGTCGATCTTGAATTTTGTTAGCTCGTGCCAGAACGCGGGCTGCACGAGCGACGCAAAGGGTGCAAACTGTACGACGGGCATACTCGATGATGATGGTAGTATCTGGCCAAGCTTGCTCAGGGACACAAGCTCGAAATGGCAAGTGTGCTACATTTCATCGTAGTAGTAAAACAAAACAAGTACGACTCTCCGTCATGCCTTTGCCAAGGCTTTGCGAACGACGTCCCGTCTCGCTTTTTTTGCTAGCATCACCTCGAAGCGTGCAAAGTCGTTCAACGACCGCCGCTTTTGGATGGCTGCCCGTTTCTTTGCCCACGCCGATTTCTCCCACTTGGCGACAGTGTCCTCCTGTTCGAGCTGCTTCCGTACCACGCCTGAGCCAGCACCTCGGGGAAGGTTGGTTAGGCAGAGGGGCGTGAGGGTGAGGTGGCGATAGGGGAAGGGTTGGCGTGGGACCGAGGTAGTGGGGCCGTCGACGATGGCCTGAGATCGGATATAATATGAGAGCAAGTAGAGTCAAAGGACGCCCCGCTTACCCGGTTGTGGTCGATGATTTCTGCGATGACAGCGATTTTGCCGGCGGAAGGGCCAGCGTTGAGTAGGACGACTGGAACAAATGAGCATGCAGAGACAGAAGAGGACGAAATACGACGGACCTCGTCCCACCTCAACAAAACGTTCAAAGTTGGATGACTACGAATCGGGTCAGCACATCCAGACTCACAATCGTCCATCCAGCCCGTACGAGCTCGTCCTTGAGACCAACGCACCGATGGCACGGCTGGAGTACCACGCCAGAAAGAAATACACTCACAGACATGTCTTTTGAGCTGGTCAACGTCGGGTTCGATGTCGAGTAGTATCACTTCACTGAGATGTGAGGACAGTCGTACCAAAACAGTGAACAACAATGACGTAAATGCGATGAGGTCAGCCAGATCATTTAACACCGTGTAGCACCTCGCGAGGACGATACCGAGACAGAGCGAGGTCCCGCGGTGTTCACCAAGCAAAGGCGCTGTTGAAATCCGACGTGCACCGTCGCTACCACCACATAATGGTGATCAAATGAATGATGATGTTCACGACACTTCTGCTCTCCTGCATTTCACCAATCCCACACAACTTTCTTCACCTGGAGCAAATATATTTTGCCGTGAATTGATACGCCACACTCTGCTCTTTCGTTGCCGTCACCTCTCTCGCCACTTACACCGCTTCCATCTTCACCATTCATGGCGCGTTTACCTAAAATGCAGAGTATACTAGCTAATGTATGTGTCCATTGCATCATGGACGTGTATCGGCTGACCCCTTGATTTCGGTAACCTACCCGTCTATTGCCTTGTCGCATGCACCCGTAGAAGGTTAACGCACACTTGTCTAAGCAGAGATATAACACGGACGCTGATACTGACTCCGCAACACCGTCTATGGTTGTTCCTTCGATGGTTGAAATGACTCCTTCAACGTTCCGACCCTCTGCTCACTTGCTCAATCTAATTCCAACGCCAGCCCCCTGGACGCGTCCAGCCTCAGCGACATCTGGGTTCTTCTGGTACCAGGCACTCTCGCCTGACTGGACATTATCCGACTTCAAGCAATCCGACAGAACCGATGGCTTCTCCGACTGCTCCCAGGGTCACAGGGGGAAAATCGATTTGGAGAAGGCTGTTGGAGTTTCTGGTCAGGCGCAGGATGGGTCGTCCACAGATAGTACAGGAGGACCCTGTGCATATGCATGTGTGGAGCTCTCTATAGCGCCTGGTCCATTGCCGGACTCGAACCCTGTGCCTGTCCCTCGGCCTATCATTATTGGGGCTATGAAGCCCAAGCGAGGACCTTCCGTACCTCACGGAACCAGGCGCGTGACGCGGAGCGTGTCCATGAAGGTGCAGCGTGTGGAAGTTGAGCGTGCACAGATTCAACCTGCCGCGGTCATTGATCACTCAGTAGAATGTGAGGGCAACGTCTCCTTCCTTGGCTAGTACTAACAACATTCTGTCAGCACCTGTCAGAACTTCGATCAATGCCGCAGTATCCTGAACCTCCCCTGCCCAAATTGACTGGCCCGGTGACCACGAATTTGAAACCACCACTGCCCACCCATGTGTCTTCTTCCATACCAAATCACAAACACGACCTTAACAAGTTGAAGCAAAGATCAATTCATATGTTTGTCAAGTAAACCTGGAGATGTCAAACCGTTCCCCCAGCTTGGTCCGACGAATACTAGCGGTGGGGCAGGGAGATCTCGCGCGACGTCGGGACATTCGCTTTCGACTCTTTCCCATGCATTGGACAAACTGGTCGTGTCGCCGCCCAGCAGGCCATACACCAGTTTGGGATTAGTCTGGGATTTGTCGGAACACAGGGAAAGCGAAAGCGAAAGATGACGCATCGTTACCTTCATCTACCGCACAAAGATCGAGGACGTCCGCGCGACCCACTGCTTCGTCGCTCAGGCGTGCGATGAATGTCACAGGAGTTGAATCGGCGGCGGTGAAGACGCTGAGTCGCATTGGGGGTGCGTTCGGGGGACTGGGCAACCGAAGAATGATAGGGATCTTTGGCATGGCAGGAAATAGAGCGTGTAAGAAGACTAGCTTGCCGGTTGTGGCAGCCCCGTCAAAGGTTCGGAGGTCACGAATGATCTGGACAGGAATGGTTGGGGAGCTGGTGGTCACGCGCAGCAGTCGAGACTGGATTTGGGCGGTGCAAAACACGCTGAAGATGATGATGTATTCGTGTCACAAGACGCAACTACGGTTGTCAGTCATGAGCAACATGCGGTGATGCAAGACCTGTCGGCCAAGTCACCACCACTGGTTGGCAACGCGAGAGATGGTTTGGATGTTGAAATCTTATCTTCTCCCATCTCTGTGGACAAGGGAAAGCAGCGAGCGGTGTCCAGCTCGACCCTCAATCCGGCTTCGTCGGCAGTCTATCATCTTTACCACAAACTCCCACTCCTCCAAAACCTAGAGCGGTTGGTACGCGCACCGGGATGCGAAGTTCGACCATCGTAGCAGGCAAGGTCAGTCCTACGCAGGATGATTCTTGGAGCGTTGGTCCCGGAGGTGATAATGAGGCGCATGGCAGCGACAGCGTTGTGCTGGGCAACGGAGTAGCGAATGGATCTGGCGGGGTCAAGAAATCCTCACTGAAGATCTTGAAACGTTGCGCCATATTCATGGACGTGCGGACGGGACAGGGTGACGATGCGGGGAGTTTGTTTGTTGATATGCTGAAAGGACTCGGTGCGAAGTTGAGGACCTTCCCCTTGTGCTTGCAACAGAGGTGCAGACGTTGATTGGTATCTAGATCATGGGCCGACTTGGCCAGACGTGCACACATATTGTGTACAAGAATGGACTCCCACACACGGTATCGGTATGTCCAAAGCTGATCTCGTTTGGCCTCTCACTAACCGGGTACCTTCAACCGACCGTGGCGATGGTGTAGATTGCTGAATGATCCCAAACCAAACCTATCGTCGTCGGTATAGCGTGGGTAGTCGAATGCGCCCAGAAACGGGCCCGGGTGGACGAGGAGAGATTCAAGGTCGACGTCGACATGATTAATGTAGCAGGTAGTGGTAATAACAAGGTACTCCCCTCACACTCGAATCTCTCATCATTCATTTCCTTACTGATTGTATGGTTTTGTAGCGCAGGCGGTCTATTCTTCCGAAACATTTGATCCCAACTTCACCCAGTCCTGACGACCATGAATGAAGGCGCGATCTGTATAGACACGTCTCTGTGTAGTGATATCTTTACTTCCTGGTGTCGTTTTCATCTCACCACACAGCTCAAGATCCAGATGTTAGCATTCGATCGAGAGAGGATGACTTGCCACCTTTGGAGCGTGTGCGAAGATGAAGGAGTACGTTACCGGGTGGGCAGACGTGGCTCGTCCCATGAGTTTATTGCATGTAACTCGATTCTTCAACTATTGTTTCACCACAGTCGACTCTGTCGAAACCCATACTCTCCAGTAGCCCCGGCCCTATCCTGACTGGTATGGGTTTTGATAGAGTCGAGTCACTGTACTTTGATAACTTCGAATGACATAGTGTATTCCAATGTGTATGTTACAATTAAAATCTGTACCCCAGAACATGTCCTGAACTTTGTCAGGGCCTTGGTGGGGGTGATAGCTTTCAAGTCGAACTTTCTAACAGCATCTTTCCAGTCGGAGTCTCCTCAATATCATGGCCCATGACACTCCTTGCCTATTTTGTGTGATAGCACCAATGGCCTTCTGTGCTGCTCTCAGTGGGGTAAGCTAGACTGCTCCATGTCTCCATACAAAAATTTCATTCATCAACCAACATGCATGCATGCAACATGACTAAGTACATTTCTATAGACTCGGATTCTGGATGTATCAGCTTTGTTTCATTCCTCATCTGAAATCTATTTTTCTTCTTCAAAGCAACTTGATGTTTTGATTTCCATACTAAAGGAAGTTTGCTAGATTGCTGAGAATAGAGGATTATTAGATGAAAATTTGAAGATATGGATATGTATAACATACTCATCCGATGCTGCAGGATGACATTCACAATCATGTCTACCTTTTCTTCTTTGGATGCCTTGCTATACTGATCAAAAACATCCTTCATGGCTAGTTTCACCTTCTTGGGTATGCCTGATGCCTTGTACTTCTCAGCAGCAGATTGAAGTGGTTGAGGATCCTTTTGATGGAAAAGGTTGAAAGAATGCTCCAGAATAAGCAGTACATCTACAAAGCAATAAAATAATACATTTCATTTGGTTATGTTGTTTTAAAAAAAACTCGGAAGGGAATATATATATATATACCAGTAATATTTAGAAGCATTTTCTTCCATGTAACCAGGTTTATCTATGATTTCCAATTCATTTTGATACAAAATGATATTAATGAGAAATTTACAAGATTGTTAGGCATCAGAATAGAAGATTCACTGGTATCAATATTAAACTGAATGATAAATGTTAGAACAAAAAATCAACACAATTGATTTACATACTTTTCCATTGTGAACAACCTGATAATAACAGATTGAATTGATATGTATGAACACAATCAGGAAATCATGAAAATGAATTCACCATCTGTAAAGACATAAGATGTGATCAAAATTGAATCTATGCAATAAACACTTACATACTAACATTGAAATCAAATAATGTAATATCATCATAGTTCAGATATTAAAATGTGATCATAATTGTGGTAAAGAACTTACATCCTGTCAGTGATAAAACAACATTTAGGCACAATATAAAATGAGCACAATGCATGCTATCAAAAATATCATGCAACCATATACAGCCTTGAAATTATGGAGCAGTTAGTAAACAAAAAAATAATAAAATTAAAACACTCAATAAACTTCTTACCATCTATGAGGAATCCAAAATGTCTATCATTAGTATTGTAATGCTTCACCATATGCCATAATATACCTCCTATATTGATTGAAAAATGAACAGTTAGAATATCACTTCTTTCCTAGTGATACATGACTTACAATCTGTAATAAATTAAATATAACAAGATAAATGATCCATTATATAATGTATCATAATGGAAAGCTCACCACCTGAATGAAACAAAAAGTATATTGAAAATGTGAATCAAATTGACAGAATCAAAAATATAATGGAACATACATCCTATAAATGAAAAAAAGAATATGTTAAATTATTATGTGAAAAAAATGCAAAATGATGAATAGCTTACTGCCTGTAATTTGAAGGAAAAAAAAAAAAAAAAAAAAAAAAAAAAACAAAAACAGGGCATGATCATCATTCTGACCATGTAGATGAGTCCACAATGCAAAACTCACAGACTATTGATGATAGAGGAGATAAAAGAATGCATGAACATGGCATCTTCAGCATCACCAGTGTCTGACACATTCCGCATTCCACAACTTACTTCCTGTCATTTCCATACAGAATGAAGATTGAATGAACATGGCATCATCAGCATCATCACTGTCTGGCACATTCCAAAAAATACAACTGACTCTCTGTTATTTGCAGAGCAGAATGAAGTGTGAATGGACATGGCATCATCAGCATCACCACTGTCTGCCACAATCTACAACTCACATACTGTCATTTCCAGAAGAATGAATGGACATGGCACCATCAGCATCACTACTGTCTGCCACAATCCAAAATCCACAACTCACAGACTGTCATTTCCAGAAGAATCAATGGACATGGCATCATCAGCATCACCACTGTCTGGCACAATCTGCAATCCACAACTCACAGACTATCATTTCCAGAGGAATCAATGGACATGGCATCATCAGCATCCCCACTGTCTGGCACAATCTACAACTCACAAACTGTCATTTCCAGAAGAGTGCATGGACATGGCATCATCAACATCACCACTGTCTAGCACATTCCACAATCCACAACTCACATACTGTCATTTCCAGAAGAATGAATAGACATGGCATCATCAACATCATCATGTCTGCCACAATCCACAATCCACAACTCACCAACTGTCATTTCCAGAAGAATGGATGGACATGTCATCAGCATCAGCATCACCACTGTCTGCCATAATCCATAACTCAACTCACCAACTGCCATTTCCAGAAGAATGAATGGATATGATATCATCAGCATCACCACTGTCTGCTACAATCTACAATCCACAACTCACTCCCTATCATTTCCAGAAGAATGGATAGACATGGCATCATCAGCATCACCACTGTCTGCCACAATCCACAATCCACAACTCACTCTCTGTCATTTCCAGAAGAATGAATGGACATGGCACATTAGCATCACCACTGTCTGCCACAATCCACAATCCACAATCCACAATCCACAACTCACACTCTGTCATTTCCACAGCAGAAAACAGAGTGCCATGGACACAGTATCAAAGTTAGCATCACCTCTCTCTAACACATTCCATCACCAGCAACTCACATACTGTTATTTTGATATTGGAATGAAGTGATATAAGTCCAGACCATTTGACATGTTTGCTCCAATAACAAAAACTCACTTCCTATAATTCCCTCAATTGATTATCATGATTAGCATATATTCAAATTATAAACTATATCTCACCCAAAAGTGTGGAAACCATCTTGCCAGTTTTTCAGGATCCATAATGTTGATTTTGTGTAAAGGAAATACAGATTCATGCAGCCTGTCTATGTCAGATATGACACTTTTGTACATTATAGCCTTAGCCTTTGAAGAAAATACAACTTTCATTACTTACTCTTTAACTGCAAATCTAATACACAGTGCCATGCTTGTCTCCTGGGCAGTAACAAACAGCATTTGCAAAGCATCCTCATTCAAAGCTCCAGCAGTATTTTCCAGAAGTATCTCACATCCCTCGTTTGACTTGTGCATTCCTTGGATGCATGCAAACTCCATGAGCTGAACCATTTATCAGAATACAGAAACATACCTTCAATCCGAACACTACAATTTGGTGCATATTTCAGTTGAGAAAGACGACCCCATACATTAGCATTGTCAAAAATTCCATTGATGCACTCCTGTGCCTTTGCCACTTTCTCATCTCGTGGCAGCTTTCGATCAGCAAGGGATAAATTGCTCATGGCTACCCAGTAGTGCATCAAACTTGGTGAACAACACAATCACAGGCACTGGACAAGTTGTGAGCTGAAACAAACCTTGCCAAAAATGAACTCGCCATTCTTTGTGTCGCACTCATTGAAAAACATTTCCTCAGAGCGTTGGATTGTCCGTTCTAACTTATCCATCGGGATACAGTACCTATACCGTGACAGAGTGACAACCAGTCAATGACCACTTCCCGCACTGATCAAGTAGTTACCAGATGGCATGAATGCGTTTTTTGAGAGATGTCGTGTTTGCACGATTAGCAATGAACTCTTTCAGCTGTTGGAATTCATGTGCGGAACCGGCCTCGAAGCCCCGCGAGTCATGAAAGACGAATTTGTCATTGCTCCGGAAAATCAACTCATCCTCGATGTCGTGTTCCCCGCGCTAGCGTGCATTGGTAAAGATGCGCGTCGATTCCGAGTCCAGTATGTCGTGATACTCACTCCTCTGGATCCCTCGACCTGTGTCAAATCAATCTGATCGCACGGTTTGGTCACGATAGGCCAGTCATCCAGATGTATCAAGCCAGACACGCACCTTGTTGCCCTCTCCATCATAGACCTCCGGATTTTCGGCAGTGTTACAGATCGCACGCAGAATAGTCGTCTTGCCAGCGTTCGCCCGCCCAATGATAAGGATCCTGAAGCGGCCAAATTTCTCTCGGATGTTTTCAAATCCGCCTGTGTTGTTTGTCTCCATATCTGGATTCTAAGTGTGAGCGTGTTGTGGAAGATACTGTGGAACGTAGAGTCGAAGCAGTAGTCGCTGTGAGGGCGAGGGACGAAGGGAAGGAATTAGGCTGCGATCGATCCCATCTACATGTTCCGACATCCGCTTCCGGTGGTCGGACATTCGTACCGTGATGCTGTTTTTAGTTCGACCGAGACCTCTAAGCTGCTGTCGACGGCTTACCTTACACGTAGCTGAGTCTGGAGAGTCTGAGACGGTCTACCAGACTACGCTTTCCCACTGGACCTTTATGGTTAATGGTTGAATTTGAAGCCTTGCCGACGCTCAACGCATCAATCAGAACACCTGAAACTTCGCGGCGAAAAACGTGACATTGGCCTGGGGCATTGAACTGTGTAGTAACGTGACTCCCACCGCCGGATTGTCAAAAACCACAGACTAGCGACGGCACGCACGTTTGAAAATCATCATTGTAGCTCAACGCCGGTCACCTTGAACATGGATTCTACATATCACCGAGTTCCTCCGTCCTGCCAACTTTACACACCCATCTGAGACTACTTAAATTAGATGGCTCACTGTTGCCTGCTCATCGCGCCCTGACAGTAGACGTGCCGCATTGTTGGGATGTGATGTTGAGTATGAAGTTCCTGTGTTCCCCGCACTTCACGAACCTCGGACAAAGGCCAGCGAGAAAGCACGCGAAGCTGCGAACGCGCCTCATCTCATTCGCCCTCTGTGAACGATGGAATTCACAAAACTGGGCGACGTGGACGAACCGGACATACCCACATAAACATAACCCGTAGCGAGGAGCCTCCAAACGCAACGCCGGTCCAATGGTGATCCCACGCTAGGCATACCTCGGCGAGGGTCAGCTTGGTGCACGTGTCCTCGACGAAGACGTTGCCCCACGCCCAGTAAGATGCGACCCAATGTGGATGGAGGAGCTAAAGTTGGCACACCTGGGGCATCCGCTTTCCGTCACGAGTCGTGCAACGCGGAGGCTCGAGGCTATCCAAAGCACGCTCCCCTCCGGTTCATCATGCGAATCCTCCTCAGTGTTCGAAGCAAGCGTTTAATGGACGTGTATGCGCGCGAATGATGTTCGACCAGCTGCAGCATTTCCAGCGTCGTAGCCAGCAACTCGCACTCGCCCCTAGTGACGGACAACAGCCATATTCATGGTATCGATAGGCTCGGAGAACATTGCCTCTGGAATGCAAGGCACGAGCGGGACCTCGTGTACGGGATGTAGTCGAGTGCCTCGATAGTCGTAGGTGGGAGCAGAAGTTGTAACTGGAACGTTGTGTTGAGTCGCCTGCAAATCAACAGCAAAGTGAGATGGAGTCCTAGAATTACCCGTGACGGCTCTGTTAGACACCGACCATGACTAGACAAATAAACAACTCATTGTGAACCAAGTTTGAAGAGGATACACTTACGTTTCGAGGGTGATCGGATAACTCCAATGCTCGTGAGAAGTTGTCGAGACTACGCGACTTCAAGCTTCATGCACAACAAGCACATTCTATTTCTCCTCAATCTTCAAGGCTCAGTGTGCTAGTTGGATGTCGTCCTCCACATCCCATTCACCATACTCTTGTCCAATTCATTCAATTCCTGCCGTCCAACAACGATCTGCGCACGGAGCCATTGGGACTTCCGGGACTTCCTGCACGAATCAACGACACGTGTACTCCATGCGCCTTGGCGCGTTCTCCCGTATGTAATCTCTCGTGCCTGGGTTTTCAAACCCTCGGATTTGCGGACTTTGCGAACAATATTCTATTCGTCAAACTGAGCATAGCAGATTGAATCTAGTGGTGTTGTTCTTTCAGTATCTCAATCTTCTTGGATGTTTTCTGCTGGACTATGGCTCCAATGGCGCCCTGCCACTTGGCCAATTACCGCACCAACAGCATAACGAAATCCCTCAGCCGGCTGCGGCCTGAAGTTGACCGTCCCTGCACTACACCCGTCCACGCTCATTAAAACTTATCAAAGCAGACCCACCAATGTCCGGCTCTTGTGTTTCACCAATACTGCATCACTTATTGACAACACGATAAGACTTCAGAACGCTTCGCAGCATGTACATGTACACAGGGCTCGAGGCTGGGGAGGACTGCAGGATTCGCAAGACGCCAGGAACTGCAGTTTTTCTTCATTTTAACCCCCTCTTTCCCCAGGTCTCCAACGACCCGTTCAACGAGGTTCACGAAGAAATGGTCTCTCTCCAGAGCCCAATAAATGCTCGTCACCGTCTGGTTCAAGTCGACCGGAGCAATCCTGACTTCGCTAAGAGTATGTCCTACTCCCTGTTGGCTTGGGAAGTTACTAATGTTTGTACGCGAACAGTAGCGCAGCTTTTCACACAGAGTTGGTCTCGTTGGGAGCAGTACCGGCCTGAAGTCCAGTTCGTCTTTGAGATTAAATGGCCAGAACGTGCTATACAACCATATCTTGCCTATAGGTGCTGTTTCACTCCCATTGCTGGTCTGTTTGGTTGCTGACCTTTCGTTCAGAGCAAAAGTGCAAGCCGCCACAGATGCTGAAGATGGACTGGGGAACGAAAAATTCCTTTTCCACGGCACAAACCGCGCATGCCTGTTGGGAGAATCACGTTCTACCGTACTCCTGTGTTGTAGCAAACGATGTTCTCTTTGCTCCATCCTACGCACCTCACTCGCGGTGAACAAGTGTGGTGAGCCACATCTACTTTTTTTCCCGTCTATTCGCTGCTAAGGTGGCTTCAAGGGACGAAGAATGCGTTCAAGCGGTGTGTATAATATTACGACATGGGCATCTTGCAAAACCAAATTTCTTGCCACCATTGCAGATATGGAAACGGCATTTACCTCACGTCCTGCTCCTCAAGTACGTTTAGCTCCTATCTCCAGTTAGCCTAGCGCGCTTTCCATTTTTCTCACTGACCGTAGAGGCGGATGAATACGTCTCTAATCTGTCTCGCAGAGCTTCTCTGCGTGCCATGTTGATAAATCGGGTTGTCATAGGGAATGCGTACAAAACGCACCGGAACGCACCCCAGATTGTGCCATTGTCGCCTGAATATAATTCGGTATGAGACCATCCTGCCAGATCTAATTCTTGCACGAGTTCTGAAAGAGACGTCTATTAGGTCGAAGCACAAACAGGACCGGAATCGGATTTGGTCAACCCAGGTCAGTCGTCGAACGTCTGCTCATTCTGTCTCACCAAACCGGCGTTTGACAGAGACGGTCATATATGACAACGACGCGGTGCGTCCGGCTTACGTGATCGTGTACGGGAAGAGATCGCAGGCTATACCAAGTTTGAAGACGATGATGAGGAGGCTGTTGCAGACCCCCTTCTTCTGATCATCATCATTTTATCAGTATCGATGACCAGGCTTTTCATGGCCAACAGGAGCTGGATTCTCGGTCGCCGTTTCTCAGCGCCATCCCACACTGCTGCTGGCATGGACGGACATGAACCTTATGGTACGTTTGAGAGGAGTCATTTGATAGCAGACGCGGTGCGTCGTGCCTAGATAGATCTGTCCATTTACATTTGTAGTGCCTTGGAGGCTCACTATCATAACGGAGCGAACCTCTTTATTACATCAGGCGCTGGCGTTAGAAGGATAGTTGAGCTATTTCGGCTGGCTGGTGGACCAGGCAGGGGAGGAACAAAGGGAATGGCCCCCGTGCACGACGGCGCTCTACAGAAAAAGGGACAACGACCGACTTGGACGCTCGGCTACGCAACTAAACCTAACCCGGTAACATCCGTATGGACCCCTGCCACCCCTCTGACCTAGCTCCACTTCGGTTACCGGTACGCTGGTTGGGTAGTCATTTGGTGGATGAGTGAATGACAGGATCCTCACTTTCGATGTGTGACACGCACCACACGCGAAGATCCAAGCACACCCGCCTCGAAGTTTGAGGGTGTACTGGTGGGCGACGTTCAGTGGGTGCGTCTCGGCTGCCAAGAATCATTAAAGCGCATGGCTGCGTCGTGCTTCTAGTAGGTCAAAACAGACAGGGTCATCGCTCGGACCGGGGACTAACCGGTTAAACCCCTCCGTGAAATTGGGAATCGCTCTTCCCATAAGCGACACTGTCTATCTGGAAAGTCCAGCATTTCAACGCAAACAGCGACCTCGCACGCAACCTGAACTAGACACAATCTGAACCGTGTCAGAGTTTCTCCGGCGGATCTCACCAAGGTGAACAACGCTTAACGAACGTGCGCTACGTCGTCGAGCGTGGGTTCTGAGGTGGGGGATTTCGGCCGATAGGCTTTCCGGCCGCTTGTCCACAAAGTTCCGAACAATTCTCGGACCGGTCACGAACCGACGACGTTCGGGTGTGGACTCGTTTCGAAGATAAGATCAGTGTCTCCGCGATGTCACGGTCGTTGCACATAGCTGACTGGTTGCTACGTCTGCCATTGATGCCGGACGGTCCCGAGGATCTGTCGTCTGCTCGCGTTACCAAAGAGTCTTGGATTTGGGGGACCAAGTTAAAATCATTGATGCCATTCTGCCAGTTACTACTAGCCAGCCTCAAGTCGCTTCTTGAATCACTGCGACTTGAATGTTCCGTGCCGATTTATTCGATCTGATGATCGATTAGCAAAGATTGAACAGACGGAATTGTAGCTCAGGCCACCATTCTACTACCTGGATCGGGATCATCGGAAGCGCTCGGACGCTGTTTGTTCTTCATACATCATTGGGGTCAGCGGGGGGACTCCACAACATTAATCATGAGCGACTGAGCCCGAGCGGATCTTGGCAGCTATATATAGAGACCTACATATTTCAAAAATCTCAACCAACTTTTAGATAAAGTCGCAACTATATAATGGCATTTTGTCGCATACATGCATGATACATGAGGAAAACATAGCGTGTCACAAAAAATACAAGGAGATAAGGAAAAGAAAAGAAATTTTACACAAGCCAGCAAACAATATCCGCAAGCAACGCAATAAAAGCGACCGCCCGCGTCGCAGTCAAATAACCAAAGCGCGCCGTCACATGCACATCATACGTCATATACCACTCGTGCGCCCACCCAGGGATACGGATAGTTGTGCTGATAAAAGTTCCGCACCGTCCGTCGTCCGGCGAGGCGCGGAATTGTCACGTATGATCCGCCGAGCGCGACATGGTGTTTCCCGTCGAAAAAGTCGGTCGAGTACCCGGGGAAATGGGCGGTCGGGAATAGACCCTCGTGATCGCTAAAGCGGGTAGAAGTCCATTCCCAGACGCCGCCATTGGTGCCTTTGCCGCCACGTTCATCTAGACCGGCCGTAGCACTGAATGCAAATTCTCTCATGAGCGACGAAATGGATTACAAGTGGACCAACACTTACGGAGCGGGGTGCCAGTTCCTGAACCCGACGTTTGCGCCACATTCGTAGCCAACGTTGTAAGTGTCGAGGAAGAGACGTAACTCAGGTTCCGTCGGAAGTCGTCCACCCTTGGATTTGGCGTAGGTCAGCAGACCATCGTAAGATGTCAGGACTGGCCAATGCTTTGCGAATTTCATCGGTACCGGCCCATACACAGTGCGAACCTACCAGAAATGAGCACGGTGGAAGATCAATAGATTCAAGAAAGAAACTGACCTCGAAACCTTCTTCGCACGGTACCCAACTCGGTGGGAGACCCACCTGGGTCTTTCCACCCGCATTCCAAAATGCGAGATATTCGTCGTTGGTGACTGGCCGCCATTCCATCCGCACCTGGCCCACCTCGACCTGCCTTGCGGGGCTCTCGTTGTCCCATCCAAATTCGTGGCCATCCACTTTATAAGTAACCTCGGGTTTTAGGTCATCCCCTTCAGAGTCTTCGTGCCCCAACGTGATCGTCGCCGGCCCAACGGTGACGGTGGGAGTGCTCGGCGCACGTACGCCAGCGTCCCACGCGGCTGCCAGCTCAGACCACGGTGGAGGTGTAAAGCCAGATGGTGGAAGCGTCCCCGTACCTGCGCGCTGGATGAGCATGTACAACAGTGTCTGAACAAGCATGGCACGGTCAGCGCAGGCCTCATGACAAAGAGAGGATGAAGAGCAACGGCCCTACGTACCTCGACGTGCCAACCCTCGTGCTCTAGCGTCATTGCCAACATCCGAGCGACGTGTCTGTTAAGCTTCCGTCGTCCAGCGGCGACGTCATCATACAGCCGCACCAGACGCGCGCGCACGCGGTCGCGGAATGCAAGAATGCTCCCTAACGTTGGCCAATCTTCGTCCTTGTCAGGAACTTCAGAGTGTCGCTGTCCAGTTACACGTGGGTCACGAAAGAGAGCAAAAATGAGAAGAGAAGACCTACGTGACAATGCTCAGGGTCATCTACATGAGGATCGATGCCGCGCTACAACAAAACGTTATTATCATAGTTAGGAAGCGCACCACGCTCTATGACCTACCTCGAAGATCAACGTAAAGTGTTTGGGTTCAGTGTTGGGTTCGTCCAGCGCCCTGCTCATCAACATGTCCAAGAACCTACAGGGCTTGCATCAGCATCGAGCACAGTCAACTGTTTAACAGTCTCCCTCACGTTGGAATATGGCCAATGTAAAATAGACATTTGTGCCTCAAGTCGATTGGCTTCTGGTGCAGCATTTCAGGGGGGATCATAGCGAGCGTCACGAGATCCCACGCTGCCCACAAAGCACGCCAGTCATCCAGGGTAGGCACACCAAATGGGACAAGCGAAGGCAGTGGGGGGAAGGACACTTGGGGACGTTCGAGAAGGTAGAGTGTGCTACGGCCCCCACCCACTGTAGGCGGAGACACGGCTTCCGTACCAGAAGAGACAGAAAAAATGACACGAAGACCGCTCGTGGAAAAGATGTTCAACGCTTCCTCGGGTGTCGTCTAGATTCGCATGCGAATCAGCATCAGTTTGAATGTAAGCACCGCCATTTTCCCGCAAGACACCCACCAGAACGACTTCCTTTTCATGTGAGTTGAAAAATTCGTCGGTCGACGACACCTCCCCAAGTGGAATAGATGCACCGTCGACGAGGTAAAATGAGCCACCTGAGCGTAGAGGTGTTAATTCAGAACGACACAAGAGCGACATTGTACGATTTTACCTTCTGGAATTTTGACCCACTGCTTGTCTGCTGCACAAGCATCGGGAATGGCCTCTCCGAGGCGGTGCACAGCAGCTTGAACATCTTTCAAGTCAAACGGACCCTGGTGTGCGACGGACAACAAGATCCTGTCGCCATAGCCCTTCTCAAGTTTGGACGTGAAGGCATCGAGACGGGCACCATCGATGAAGTGCGGGGGTAGGAGATAAAGCTTCGAGGGCACAAATTCAGAGCTCGGGGTGCTGATTCCCGATCTCTCAGAATCAGAAAAACTGGAGGTGTAGGAGATGGAGGGCGCAGACATGCTCAAAAGCTCACAAGACAAATGTGCAGATTGGGGGCAAAAAGAGCAAATTTATAGGGACGAGGGATACAAACACGTACACAAAAGATCCAAACAAAATGCATCACATGTTCCGGCATCTGAGACTCATGTCCATAATGCTGGGGAGCAACTACGCCCAAAGAGGCAGATCAAGACACGAGCTCTGTTGAAATAATTTGTTATAGAAGTGATGATGGCAACTAACGCACCTGAAACGTAAAAATAAAGCATGAATTGCGGGGTTCACGCGGGTCAAGTAGGGCTGGGCCGTCGCAAAAATCGGCTTAGAGCTCGCTAGAATCGTCCGGATAAGCGGAGTTCGAATCTCGCATACGACGACGTTGACGCAACACGAGGCAGCAGCAATGAATAGACAACCACATGATGTGCGCGAGCGTGGTCGGTAGGGAAAAAGATCTGGGAGAAAAGCGACGGTGGCCGATAAAGATTCCCTGGGTAGTAGGCGCAGCCGCATCGTATCACTAGGGGCGTGGTTCCAAGGAGGAGATTAGGTGACCCAGGCCTCGATTTTGAGGGACCTAAAAGACACGGTCATGTTGGGAAGCTCTATGGGGTGAGTGGACCGCCGCGTTTACCGGTGACCGAGGATACAAAGTCATCTGTCAGTCAGAGGGGAGGAAGAGAAGTGCTCTCGTCTCAGTTTTCTTTATATCATTATTGGCGAGATGGCGTGCTATGGCGTGCTTGCTTCGCATCACGTGCAGTGTGAACCATTCCCATGCGGTATTCTAATTTCTCATGTACTACACATATAGCTACTCTTACACCTCTCTTGTGTTTGCCCGAAACATTATTCCTGAATCTCCGCTTGCACACCGCCTTCTGCCTTGTTCTCCTTTCTGGCCTTTTCAACCTGCTCTTGGACGTACTCGATCGACTTGAAGTACTTGACTGTTTTGACGTGAAGTTCTGCGTGCGACGTCAAAAATGTCGTCATCACCCCGGTCCAACATACCTGCTGTGGCATCCTCGTCGGCGACGATCAACGCCCAAGGGTGGAGCTGAAGTGCAGAGAGCGTCCACTGTCGTGTCGTTCAGCATCAACGCGCAAATGGAAATGAAAAGGCTTACCAAATGGTTCACTCCCTCCTCTAGTAAACCCAACGAAATCATCCACGCAACAACCCAGGCAAAAACCGAAAAAAAGAGAAGTCAGAGATCAACTTGACACTGTCAATGACGCGCACCAATTGCTTTGCTCAGCGCAATAGCCTTGCGTGAGCCGGTGACGACGACAACAACCTCGCGGGAATCCAAGACCGTCTTGACGCCAACGGTGAGCGCCATGCGAGGAACCTTGGAGATGTCATTATCAAAGAAGCGTGCGTTGGCAAGGATGGTGTCGTAGGCGAGGGTCTTGATGCGCGTGCGGGACGCGAGGGACGAGCCTGTGAGTAGGGGCGATAAGGTGGTATGAGAAGACCGACGCCATCACGTCATTCTCCGGGCTGGGACGGACCGGGTTCGTTAAAAGCAATGTGACCGTCCTCGCCGATACCGCCGAGGAAGAGTTCGATACCGCCGTACGACTTGATGACAGCCTCATATGCATTGCATTCCGCGACGAGGTCGGGTGCATTTCCATCGAGAATGTGTACTTGCGAGGGGGGTATGTCAACTTGGAGACGTGTGAGGGGTTACTAGCGTAGACGATAACAGGGGGCGAACGAACTGTGCGAAAAGAACTCCCGGAACATGAACGTATGGTAGGACTCGGAGTGGTCCCTAGGCAGAGCGACATACTCGTCCATGTTGAACGTGACGACATGCTTGAAGCTGCAAATTACGTCATCGACGCTGCAGAGAGATAAGATGAACAACGAACGAGAGTTTCCCCTCCTTGACGAACGTAATGAGCCTCTTGTATGTCGGGATAGGGGACGAGCCGGTGGGGAGACCGAGGACGAATGGCTTGTCTGCAGTCGGTGCGAAATCGTTTATGCTGTAGAGGAAATTTGGGTGAGGGAGAGTAAATACAGGGACTTGGAGAGGCAGACCGCTTCGCAATGTAAGTAGCGATATAGTCGCCGACAGCGGCAGGGTCGTCGCGAACGATGAGACCTAGACAGCATTATCAGACACGTTCCGTGCAGACTCGATGCTGCTCACGCATGGCGATGGAAAGAGTGAAAGAGAGCTACTACTAGCGACGTGTGGACAATGATCCTAATATCCCGAACGAACGCCTTCATCCACGCACGCTCATACTCCGATTGGCTGGAACGCACATGGTCCATTTACATTTTCGGGTGGACACGTCACGTCCATACAATGTATCGTTCCCTTCCTCGTCGCTGGGTCACCGGCATACTCCGACGATAATGACTTGAGTTTGGTCCTTGCGAATCCAACTCCCTTCTCGTTTCGATGTTGAACTGGCGCGCCCCAAATCATAGACGAGGCAGGATCCATACTGATCGCCCCTGGGTCCAACGCGGCCGATGTGACCTGCGATCGGCGTATCACATTTCCCGTCAGAGATAAGTGCGTTGATGGCATGTGGGCGTATGTGTGTCTCGGAGCATGTGGCACTCCTGGCGACCTACACGGCCAACGATTTTTGTACACTCATTTAACTTGTCGCTGACCACGTTGCGATGCCCTGAGGTTTCTCTGAGGTCAATGGCTGGGGCCGCCAGTAAACCATGTTAGGACTGCCTTGCCAAGATGAGGAACGGTTGACTGTCCGGTCTGACCAATATTATCTCCAGTTGTTGTAGTCAATCAAGAAGCGTGGAAAAGTAAAGGTTCAAACGTTCACAATGACATTCGCTGGGTCATCTCGCTATCTTTCTCTTCACTGCTGCAAGACCTGCATCCTACTGAGCGACATCTTCTGAATGCATCATTCCATCAAGGGCCTTTCGGTTCAGGCACGGAATACGGCAGATAAGTTGGCCGCTTTCTTATTGTTCTCGCCACCGACTGCGGTTCCGAATCAGGTGGCCTATCGACCCCTCAGCACCGAGGGCCGTTCCATTTATAAGCTCTCCTGAGGCGCAGATATTTTCCGCGCTGTGCAGCACAGGAATAATCAACATTTCAAGTCACGCCGGCCCGGCGTCTCGAGACGCACCAATCCGGATCTCACCGGCAACCATATTATTGGAGAATAAAATGTCCTTGTGCCAAAAACAGTTGTCGAAATGGTGATTCTGTCTTCGGCTCCGCCGTTTGGGATTTCGGGGTGGTAGTACTTACTGTATGTTCTTGATCACCACAGGTCATGATTACGAAAAGGGGGCATTAGAAAGGCGCTTCTTCATTTGACAGAGTGTATGTACAGACGACGGAATCGGACTCGGACTCGGAGCCTTGCAAATGCGGCGTATCTTCTAAGGAGGTGAGTCTTGCCGCACTGTGACCCTCTAAGGTATTGCCGATGGCATGTTGGAAACAAACGGTGGTCCAACCCTCTCATAGCAGAGTCGCCGAAGCCTTTTGAACTCAGTCGCTAGACGCGTTCGGCTAAGGCCCAAGTTGCGCGTGTTCAGTGGGGGCAAAGCTTATGAAAGTCGATCAAAGAGGGCGGTGATCAAGCCTCGAGGCATCGTTTAGAACATGCAACTTGGAGTCTCTTCAATTTGGTTAGCCCAGCCGACCCTGCTTAGCTCCGATACCATTGACTTCCATTTCATCCACATGCCCGCCCGACGGCCCCTCAAGTTTGCCTTGCCACGAGTACTACCGCGCCATAGCTCCGAGGACCGTCTTCCTCTTGTTTCTTCTGGCTATACATGATTCCCTCGGAGTATGTTACAAAGTCGTCTCAGGTAAATGCGTTTCGTGATCAGCGCATGATAATATATATATTTTCAATCACAATAATATGGAAAATTGATTTCTACTCCAGTCTCCCAGCCAATTACACGGACGAGACCCAGATTCGGAGGCGAACGCATGGCACCCCTTTACGAAAATCCATTTATCTTCTTCAGGGTCACGTCCAGTTACCGCCGGTATGACTCATGACTCATGAATCACGCTGTCGTTCAACCTTCTAGATTGCGGTCTATAGCTAAAACCCATACACGAGCGTGAGTGACGTCCGACCAACCCTGGATAGCCCTGTGGTGTGGGTCCGTCCATCCCACGAGTGATGTCTTCTCTGATATATGGCGCAATCCAACTTTTCTGTCTCCACCCGCGCGGTGTTTTCGCTATCTATTCGAATACCGTGCCGTTTGCGCGCTGCACTATTTAATCACCCCATCGCATGCGTTTGGCATCATTCAATATCTGCACATTGTCTGCTTTTCTCTTACTGTTGTGTCTGTCCACTTTGACCACGAAAACATGGCAACGTCGTGAGTCCGATCACTTGTCTCTCCACATAGATGATTGACGTGACGCCGGGCCGTTGCCAATAATGACAATGCTGTATCCACCGACTCATCAGGTACTTTAACGAGACAGGTCCGATCTACATGACGGAACATGTCCAGGCCAAGGAGTTTGTCGACTTTGTCCGTGATCATGTAGTGGTGGCGGACAGCAACAACCTGAACAGTTTCTCCGGGAAAGAAACGGCGCGGTTTGATTGGCAGGCGTTCCGTGCCGCTGTTGCGGCCTTCCGAGGTAAGCGTCATCTTGCGCCTCTTGCCACCGCGAGAAAGGGCAGTGCATGGCAGTGAGCTGCAAACGTCGTCGTTGACATCTTTGGTTCTCGGTTTTCCAGCGCCGCAACTCTCGACCGAACATGACATGACAACGATCATCCCATCGAATCTAAACTCCGATGCAGTGAGCGGCCGTCACGTGCCAGAAACCACCATCAAAGCGATCCTGGACGCCCTCGTTTCCCGCTTCGCGTCGACGTTCACAAAGGCCTTTGTACCCCTCGCATGCAGTGCTGCAGACACAGACAAGTCCAGCCAAACCTACTTCTTTGATACCCTCCGAAAGAACCTCTATCACGCTTTCACGCGTCACCTCGAAGCGAGCGACGCGCCTGAGCGCTGTCTTAGCTTCCACGCATGCGCCTGTCTCGATGCGAACGCCCGTCCACGATCGGCGTGGGAATATAGACTTTTGTTCGTGCATTCGGCGGGTCGTTCCAAGACCGTGAGGGCCTTGGTAATGACAGTAACGCTCGAGGGACGTTTCGAGGACAAGCACGGCAGAGGAATGAAAGAGGGTGGTGAAGAGGCATGGTCTGGCGTGTCCCTTGACTCGAGGGGCTCTTTCTCAGGGACGTTGAGTGCGATGCAGCTGATCGTCGGAGAAGGGTTTCGATGCCCTTGAAGTTGTCCAAGTCCCCCGCGCTCAGATCCACTGGTCCATCTTGCGACGACCGGTTGGGGGTGAACCGGCGGGAGTTGCTAGGTGACGAGTTTGAGCCCCTGTACTGGGAAAACAAGCAAGGAAGACAAGGAAGCTTTGCGGTTGGGCAATAGACTAAGTGCAGTAGCTTTTTTCGCGAGTGTATGAATAGCCAGGGGATATCCATTAACTCATCCTCGTGCGTTTGTAAGAGCCTAGAGGGCGGATACAAGAAGTGGAGTGAGATTCAAATGAGCGTCATCACAGGGCCACGTCACGGTTAGTCTGCAAGAGATGCTTCAAGCGTTTGAAACCTTGTTCAAGCCTCAAATTGACTTTGTCATCTTTACAAACTTCCACAATTGGATACTACATATTTCTGTCACCGTTCCTGGAAACTGACCATCGCGCCAGACTTACTGTCATCCTTGCCGCCAGTTGTCTCAGGTCCCGAGGCCACCTGGAATTGATAACAGGTTGAAACGTTGGCGACCGTCGGTGACCAATGACCAGAACTGGCGATCGAACCTCAGTTGCCAAGGCACTTTTCAAGTAAGTCTGGAAAGCAACATTTGCAGCCAGCTGTAGACATTCTACATGACAGCGACACATTCGCACTGAGTTTCCATTCGTTCGGGCTGACTTTTCTTTGTTTAAACGAATAAAAATATACAGATCGTCGACTGCGGCATCGAAGGACTCGAACCTCCCGAAGCTTTTTGAACGTTTCATGTCCACACGATGGGAGCCTTTCAGCCCAGAACTATTCTACCGAACTCGTTCCATAGTATTGCACAGTCCGCGGCATACTACTAAATGCTGGGGGCGAGTGAAGTAACTAGCTCCGGGTCGAGTCTGGACCTTGACAAGACTTCAATGATTGGCAAGGCGGACACTCACAGTCAACACAGGCACTCGCCGTTCCTGCAACCTGTCAGAGACGTGTCACGTCTGAGGCTGTTCATGTGTATACAATTCTTACTCTGTCTCTCGCCCGCCACGTACTGTTCAGAACCTTATACGATGGTCTCTCAGATCGGCTAAAGTCCCGATCGATGTGTTGACGTGCGGGTGCGTATAAGTATTCGCTGTGTACCATAGCACGTTCTTCGGACTTCGCTCAAACATGCCTCAACAAGGTGGTGGCTTATTGTAACTCATTTCGTCATATCACTGTATTGGAGTAATTCCTGATCCCTCTTCATTTTAGATTTGGACCCATGCTGGTCGGGGTGTTCTTGAACTGCATATTGTGTGGCGTGAGCAGACAGGATTCCACATCCACTCCTGGAAGTAATGCTGAACAGAGATGACACAGGTAACGATAACGCAGGTGCGAAGTCTGTGCCAACCGGGTAAAAGATGCTGACTATTACTATTATTCGTCCCCGACAGACCTTCATATATTTCCAGACGTACAAGAGGTGAGATTCACTCAGGATATCCTCTTCCATGGAATTGAGGACTGCCGAAAATAGAGATAAATGGTGGTTGAAGGCCTTTGTGAGTCATTTCACCTGAGATCGTTATGTATCACCTGAATTTCGATTTGTTGAGGTAATTTATCTGCTAATTTGCGAAACTTTGAACACGGTGTGTGATATGGGGCTCATTTTTGAGCCTCTCATCATTCGCTACGGTATTCACTTTCATTCAAACATACAGATGTGATTCTGATAGTGGGTCGCACAGGCAGTCCGGAGGTGTTTGAATTTGCACCTATTCGTGAGAATCATCCTCCTCCAGCTTGAGCTTCACTTTAACTTACCTGACATTCCAGTGTTGGCGGCAAGTAAGCAATTCAACTACCACAGGACAAAGCTTATTGACCGAATATCCGAAGACCCGTTGTTGACAGTAAGTCTGATTCGGAATGAATTCTCTCTGTTCCAAACTGATGTGATGATCAGGTAATGATCTCATTGCCGACACAGCTCTTCATCGCCTGGCGTGTAAAGGTCATGAGTGGGTCAAGCATCTTACCTTCCATCATCGGTCTTCTTGCAATAGTTTCCTTCAGTAAGTTGGATTATGTGCCTGACGGATAGTAGTTCTTGTCTTAGCTCAATACAGTCGGTGGCTTTGCAACCACGGTTCTCGTCATTCGTATCAATTTGGAATTTGCTCGATTTCATGAAAATGCAGGCGCCGTAATCGCCTGGCTAGCAACCTCGGCTGCGGCGGATGTTGTTATAACATCATCACTAGTGGGCAGTTTGGTGAGTAATTTAGGCAAATTTATTGGTCCTCTACTCAAATATGGTCAGATGCGCAAGCGCACGGGCTTCGCTGTGACAGATAGTGTAATCAACAAGATTATCCGAAGTACGCTTTGATTCTTGTCCAGTCGGAAAACTTCAAATGACCCCACGCGAAATAGTGACTGTTCATACCGGGATGCTTACAGCCACGTTTGCTATTTTGGACGTGACATTATACCTATCGCTCCAGGTAAGCTAACGATTACGTGCTTTGTCAAGTACATATCTGACCTTTTTCTAGGGCGCGTCCTGGTGAATACTTACTCTCATAGTGAAGGATAGATCTCCTGATCACTTTCTTTTTTTTCTCCCTTTTAGGAACTTCATCTTGGACTTTGCTTTATCGAAGTTATATTCGAACTCAATTCTTTCCACACTCAATTCCCGTGGGGGGTGGAAAGCTTCTTCAACACTCCATGATAATATCCTGTTCGGAAAGGGAAGCGGTGGAGATACCATGGGAAAGACCCGCCAACAGGTATTTCTTTTTGGCAGCGACAGCTCATCCCATGTGACCTTTTTTGACGTGGATCTTTGCAGATTGAGGTGGTAACCACTGTGTCCACCCATCGAGATCCCACGGACACCCATCACGCTTCAAACGATGTGCCTATGAAAGTTTTCGATTCTGGAGCCAGTACTGATTCAACCTCTTTGTCGAACTTTGCGGCAGTATAGTCTAGAGCTTGCTCAACCTCCAGGGTCCGCCGGTCACCACCGTTACATTTACATTTTATCCGCATCATCTATTTATGTACACATTGACTTTACCCATAGCATGAGCGAGATGTATAGCATTACCCTCTCTTGCAAAATATATCCTGATATGGTGGACACCACAGTCAATATCATGCGATCTCCAGCCAGTACTCATTATGCCACCAGTTATCATAACGACTGATCACCTTGCTTGACAAGGTTTCTCTCGGGTGTGAAATTCGTGAGAATGTGCAACCCCTGTCTTACCGGAAATTGCCGCTTTCACTGAAATGTTTTGTTGTGTTGTGTTTTGCTCATTGCGCGCTACGCGCGCGCCAACTTTACTGACCGGGACCTTCACCAACACCAACCGGAATGACTACTTCAATGATGTATGCAGCGAGTAATACACGCCCAATGACGATCTAGCGTCCTCAGTGTACGCATTTCCACCATCATAATCACCTTGCTTGGGGTTTATATCGCACCCATAAACCGCGGGAAAGTGGAATCCCCTGTCTTACCAGTAAGTCCAATATATTGTCGTCTTTCTTGATGCACGACACCGTGCCACAAAGCGACAACGATGACGACGCGACAAATGCCGCGACGATGTGCCACAGCGGGACGACAACGACGACGGGCGGTATTTGATGCGTACCGTGGGTTTCAACGGCAGTCCAACCTGCACCCGTACCCGCGACCCGCACAGGTAACCTGCACTCGTGCAGAACTTTAGAGAGGACGACAACGACGACTCAATGACACTGCGGTAGAGGGGACAACGAAGATGACACGACGAGGACGGCAGGGACTCGGAGACGAACGACGCGATAGCGAGGGGAACGACCACGAGACGAAAATGAAAACGACATGACGATGACCGTCCCGCCCCCGCCCCCGCCCCCGCCCCCACCATCCCACCA
>JBBPQC010000130.1:0-38010 GCA_038092295.1 Leccinum arenicola | reverse complement strand
TAGAATATCATAGAATGATCATGTAAGAATGTTCTATCCAATAGCATAAGTAACTCTTATCATGATCACTAAGAGGTGTGACTCATTATTGAGTCACGCCTGAGTAAGTAGAAAATATAGCCAATGGTGTATGTAGCTCTTATTTATATCTTATCTACATTACATAAGCGTAAATGAAAGGTAGACTCGATAGTATCTTGTATAGAAAGAATTACAAGAATAACTATCGTTTCAACAGTGGTTGGTGTGCGAACGGGGATGGCGAGATTCTCTGGCTTTGGTCCATCAGGCCGCCCCTTTATAATGAGGCCTATTGAGACCAACATCTTTGGATGGATGGGCTTGAATATTGTATGAAGGTGGGGTATGTTGACATAAATACCCAGCCTGAGGAGGCATGGTGGGTTTCGAAGGAGTCTGGGAGATCCGGATGCATCTTTGTGGACTTCTATAGTAAAAGGCTGTACAGCTGTCAGCACTATTTTAAACCCAGACAGTGTAGCACTGTGGGGCTGTCACACCTGAAGGCCTGAGGCTGGAGGCCCAAGGTCACAAAGGTCGAAGTCAGATAGTCGAGAGAAAAGTAGCTAGAATAACGACAATATCCCAGACGATGTTTTACGTGTTTCAAGTTGATGATGTATTGGAGTGGTCCAGCATCATTAATGACATGACTCTAAGTAATATACAACAATATCAAGGCAAAACTTTAGAAACGGCACAAAAGAAATCCTTATCAAAGTATTTGTTCAAAAAAAATGATCGGGACCTGTGAATGCTATTTGAATATGAACTGAGGCGGTTGTCAGCTTTAGGGCCAAAACGAGGAACAATGTGTGCATAAGATCTCAACTGGTCTAACGGAAATACTTCTCCTAGTCTATCACCCGATGTGCGGGTAGCTCTCTTGAGGACGCATCAGCAAACTGGCCCATTGCTGGACAGAACTGGATATACCTAACCAGTATGACAGTGTTCACAGAGCACTCCAGCAAGGTTCCCAACTGGCTAGAGATGGGATAGCTCATTGACAAGGTAGGCCAGCCTTTCCTATACTAGGCTAGATAGGAAGTACTAGGAACTACAGTGAAGCAACATAACACTACAAAGCTATCCAGTATTCCCCCTGGAGTCCTAGTGCCTGACAGACCAAACAGATACCAAATAAACAAGATCTATTTCAAACGACCAGCATTACAAATTGTATTCTACATAATCAGGGTCAATCGAGATCCATGTCCAAACCACCGATTGCCACCATCCCAGGGTCCATATTACTCACGCCAATGCTGTCATGACATAAGCGCATCAGTTACAAACACGATTCAGTGAAACGAACTCATAATGACCAAACGCACCTTCCTTGACGGGCCCATTTCTCACGTAAATCTTTCGTTTTGGCACCATGGATAACACTCGAATCACACTTATCCATAAGCCCGAGGATTTCAGTGTAGATGGGGGAATAGATGTTGACTTTGAAGTTGACTTCAGCTGACTGACCGGACTCGGACACGATACCATCCAGAACGACTTTGAGCTGTTTGTTTCAAGTTGTATCGTCAGTGAGATTCTAACGGAAGTAGAAAGAGACCGACGGCTGTTGCAGCCAAGGCCACCGTGGTCCTTGGGACAGTGGCCTTGAAAACCTCAGGAAACAATTTGCCGACGGACATCAGGCCCATGTAAAAGACATCGAGGACAAGTGCGGAGAGCGCTGGGTGCGCAAGGTTGTTAACGTGTCCCTAATGATAATGTTAGAACATGAAATTTTAATCGAGTCTGCTTACCTCGTCATCGAAACCGTCTCTCAGGAATAGACCGCCACCACCCAACAGCCCCTTCGCAATGTCTGCATTTCATTCTGCACGATTTTCGGGGTCCCATTGATAACGCTGGGCGACCGAGGTTTGAGCCTTCTTCCTTAATGCCGAGCGCCAATTGCCAAGGTCCTCCCACAACTAGAACATCCAGTTAGTAAGTGGTGTGATGACGGCATACTAGTGTGAACACTTACCAATCGAGTGATTCTGGGAGAATGTTGAGGCCACCAACCTATCTCTGAGTCATGCGGTGAGTAACTTGAACATGCGAAGAATGATTAGCTCACCGTCAGTAACAAGCAAACCGTGAGAACGCCGTTCCGCGATCACTTCGTCAATGTACTCGACGACTTTGACCTTGAAGTGTGGGCGGAGAGGGAACCCATTGATTGATGCCGCGTCGCAGTGCGAGAATTGTTTCGCCCGTTCAATAACATCACGTGTGGCTGGGTCGTAATAGTGCAGTTGCCACGGGTCAGAGCCTTCCGTGGCAGGGCTGACCAGCGGGATCAGCACAATAGACTGATGTGTTGGACTCATATCCATAGAAACATGAGGCGTGGAAGGGGGGGCCATGGAGGAGGGGACTACGGAGGAGGACAGTGCGGAGGGGGGAGGTGCAGTTCCACCCCTTCAAGTTGCAGAGTGCCAATGGGGGGCAAGAGTTGCGAGCAACTGAGAGTTGGTAGGCTCGGAGGTGAGGCACATGGTTACGTTCACGGTGTGCAGCTACAACATCCTCCGCAAGGTTGATGAAGGTGGAGAAGTGTCGTGTACCACTCGGCTCTTGGACGGCTGGATGGATGTCATTTGTGTCGTATTCTTGGCTACCTAGTAACAAGGGGACCCGTCAGAATTCATTCAGGTGAATGCGAAGGATGTACTACCATTCGTTTCATGGAGGAACCGTTCTGCAAACCGTTCATCCTCACTTGGCGAAGCTTCATCGATCTTCAAAACAATAAGCATCAATGGTGTACGTCAACATGAGTAGTACCTGTAGTGTGTTTTCCTCATGATTGTTATCATCGACACGAGCCTGTGCAGCAGAAATACTGTGCCCATTCCTGTCCATACTGAGTGGCAAGTGATAAAACTTTGATATGGTACGACTTGAACCTGGCAATTGACCGGGGAACATCGGCTTTGGCTTCGTCGTCGGAGTCCTCATTGAAGTGCAAGGATGGGTGAATGGTATCAGAAAATGGTTTGGATACTTGGTGACGGGTGCTAAAAGAGGCAGACAGCTGTGCAGCTGCAAAACTGTGGCTCGCGGATTGAGGTGGAAGGGCCTGCTGTCGAACGACCTCTGAATATGTACGCTTCCCCGTGTATGAACAGACAGATGTTGCGCGTGATGCCGACGTAGCAGAGGTACCCGATAAAGACCTGCCAGAGAAGAGCGAAGGAGGCGGGGTGGAGGTTCAGGACGAGGTCTCTGAATTGGGTGCAACGTAGTACTTGCAAGGTGGTGCGCGAGTCTGGGGAGCTGGACCAGGGAGTCTAAAGCCAAATTGCTTGCCAGGGGCCACTCAAGAGAATACAGGTTGCGAAAGGCCGGTGGGTTGGGAATAGCGTTTTAAGGTCCAGTCGCGTAACTGCTAAAAAACCGAAACCGAACCGAACCGTGACTGCTTGTAACCACCTAAGCAGTCCGGTTACAGCCGGTTACAGTTCAGTTACAGTTAAGGTTACAAGAATTATGAAAAAAAACATAACCGCTGAAAAACCGGTTGTAACCGGTTACAAACTGTGACCGGTGTCTTGCTGATTTTCCGGCCATATCCCCCTATTTCCACCGATTTTCCCATATTTTTACCATATTTTTACGTCCACATCTGACTTTGCTATGAATTTATTTAGATTTTAATACCACAAGGGTCGAGATTGGTCATAGCATATCCGCATTTCATCCGTTTGATGTGTATAAGCGGTCAGATGACAGATAGGGGTGTCTACTACATTCGGTACAGCCACCGCTAAGCGTGAGAATCACTTCCCGATGTATTCAAGATCACTTATTCTGGCTACTGATAGTCATATATTTGATCAAATCTTAAAATGGCCATATCTTGGGACCATGTGAACCAAAATGTATAAAAAAATATGGGTCGAAAGCTAGAAATGAGTAGTATTGTTCCATGTCCTCATAACCGGTTTTAGTCAGTTCGTGAACCGACAAAGACCGATTGTAACCGGTTTTGGTAGGTCCGGTCCGGTTTTTTTCCTAATAAGGAATTTCCATAACCGGTTCAGTTACGGTTATGCACAAAAAAGGCAAATAACCGGACTGGACCGGACCTGAAATCACTACGCATCACAGTGCCAGTGGTGGTGTTCATCGTCGTCATGATTCCTGAATGAGAGAGGGAGAGTGAGAAGGGAGACATGCTCACCTTCATCGATCATCGTCGGCATGACGAGGTGTCGCGCCATATCGTTGCGTGGACGAGGCGTCGACAACGACAATGGTCGAAGATTTTTGAACTCTGAGTCAACCAGCGTCACGTGACGCCAACGCTCAAAATTCACCAAGTCCCGGATTTATTTTGTTTACTACTTACTAACTACTTAGATGTCGACGCAGCGACAACTAGGATGACGGTAAGTTCTCCTTGCCCTCTCACCCTCTTCACCTTCCCTCAGCATGACACTGTGTTGGTGTTCCACCACCACACTGCCACCATCAACGTGCGCGACACCGATGACAATGGATCGACGTATCAACACGCTGGACACACGGTGAGCACCCCTCCTTGCCGTCACCCTCACCCCGCTCAAGTGCTCACCTCCTCCATCATTCGTGCAATGCCGCCACCGCCGCCACTGCCACCTCGCAGCCACCACCACCACCACCACCACCACCACTGCCACCGTGACAATGACGACGACGACACGCCGTGGCACCAGCATGCCACAACGCGACGACAATGAAGACGGGAACGGGAATGGGAATGGGCAAGACGGAAATGGGGGGAATGGGATAGGACAACAGCGACAAACGATGCGACGTGACATGGCACTGCATCGACTGCCAGTGACACAAGCATCTGCAAAAATGAAATACTACATAGACAGAGCATTTCTATGTAGGCCTATATTGTACTATATAGTTGGAGAATTTCTATGTAGCCTACATTGTACTCTGTATTTATTCATGTCACCCGAACAACTATGTTGACTACATATTAATAAATGATTTATTGCATCCTACCGTATAAAAACTCTGCCTACTAGGCAATATGACTTAGTAGTACGATGTCACCTGTATCAGTCACCGTGACAAGATTAAATCATATTTATTGTGCAAAAACAACGATACCGTGACCAATGAAAGAAAAAGAGATATATGATCAGACGCATACATGCGCACTCAGACGACATTGAATGATTCCTCCACCATATCACTCCCATCCTCATCCTTGTCATCACTCTCACACTCTCTGTACGCTCGGGCACTTTGCTGGACGTGACTGCGGCCTTCAATGCAGCTGGAACATGTCCTTCTTGTAAGCGGGACCTTCAACTTAAGGTCCTCGATCCCAAGAGGGTGTGGCAGAGATGCTGACGATGCTAAAAACCAACGGCAAGTAGCCTGAGGTGTCTGAAACACGATTAGCATAACGCCATGTGTACTAAAGGAGAGGCGTGCACGAACATGTAAGCGGGACCTTCAACTTAAGGTCCTCGATCCCAGGAGGTGTGGCGGAGATGCTGACGATGCTAAAAATCAACGGCAAGTAGGTGTCTGAAACACGATCAGCATAACGCCGCGTGTAAAGGAGAGGCGTGCACGAACATACCCGGGCCTGGTCAACCAGGTCTGGAGTCGTGTTTCACATCTCGTGGTGGTAAAAACTGCCAGGTAGGTGTTGTTAGCGCAATGCCGAATTGTCAATCAGTCCGAAATCTTACCCCTTTCCCTCCCGCCCACTCCACCACCCAGATGACAACATTTACTGCTTTATGAATGGACCCTGTACTGCTCGAAGATACGGAAATCAATGTACCTGTTGAGATAAAAGTCATTAGCGATGGCCAGTGAGTTTCCATTTACCCATGGTGCATCAATGGCTCCATTCGGAAACCTCGGGATCAAATGACAAGTTTGATGGATCCGGTCAACAGGGATGACCGCTGCATTTGGCAGTCGTCGCCGAGTCGACCGACTGATGCGAAACATCCCAACTGTCCTATCAAGGGTTAGTAGAGGTGTGAACCAATGGACGTAAGCAAGAGGGTGAGGATAGTTGCCAAGGTGGGGAGGGAGTCTAAAGACAACACGTACTTCAGCAACGCGAAGGCCTGTAAACTCGATTAGTGTACAAAATGGTGAGCTTACATAGACTTACTGTGAAGTCCTCCTTGCCGCGGGTGCAGCGCCAGCTCATCATCATCAACTGTAACAAGAACCGTATCAAATCTTGCTAATGTAGCAGGTTTTCGGATGCCGTTCGAGCGCTGTGGGTGAGCTCGAATTCTTGCTGAATTCTTGTTTGGCATATGTTCATTCGGCGCTAACGTGATGACCATGTTGCTGAAGACGTCAAACCGATCGTGTATGCTGGCCTCCATGGTTGGCATCCCGGAGCATTCAGTGTGAAGAAAGATTTGCAGTGCATTGAGGAAACAAATAGCACTGTGGTTCTCTTCGAGATACTGCAAAGTTCTCAGCAGGAAGGCGGGGCGCTTGGTGACGCAGTAGTGTGTTGATGTGGTCTGCTGGACAGCAGGAGTCATGGCATCATCTCGGTCTGATGTGTCCTCATCCGAACCACTAGGAAAAGACTGGTCAGTGGAGTAGATACCATTGCACCAAGCAAGAAATTGATCAAACCACATGACCGCTTCTTGGCGCTGGAGCCATTTGGTCATCTGCATGGTATAGTTCCACCGGTTAGTCGCAGCATATGCTTTTTTGGCAAAATTTATATGTAGACGTTCAGCATTTTCAGTGTTGAGGCCATCTAGAGTGCTGAGATTCTTGATAGTCTCGATGTAGTGGACCAACGAATGGACTTTGGGGATGTTGAAATGTTCACGGCATCCTAACTTGACGAAGATGTCCTTGGCAGCATGAAAATCGTTGAGCGCGTCTTGCAAAGAGGTGAGAGTGTCGTCCATGTGTGATTGATACGACATGAGATAGATGAAATCAAGTAGACTGCGCCCCGCACGGATGACATCCTGCTCCAAAGTCGTTCCGATAAGACCGCCCACGAAGACACGTTGGAGCTGCTTGTTGTCGGATCTGGTCCACTGCTTCACCTTTGAAATTCCTTGTGAGAAGTGTCGAAGTCCCAGATGCACAGGCATTGCTTGAAACCTGTTGTCAAAGTTCTTCTGACCAGCGATGGCAGCGCACCATTTTTTGAGGTGGTCTTTAAAAACGCCTTGATGAAGTTGGTGCAAGAGGTCAGAAGTTATACAGGCGAAGATGTCGGTGTGGGGAAGGTCAGCCCAAAAGGGCACAAAGACAGGGCGCAAGCCCTCGGCGATGAATTCAGGTGGATACTGTTCAGTCACCTGAGCGTGAAGTGTTTGCTTTGTTCATGTTTGGTTGCGGAGTGGGAATTGGGTGTTTTCGCCTCGCTTGCTCGCACGCACAAGGCACTTGGGGCAGCAGTTTTTAGCACAGCAGGCTACAAGGCACTGCTCGGGATGGTCTCCAATAAAAGCAGCCAGGATCGGGAAGACACGCCGAAGACACCCATCTGCACAGACCATTTCCACACCGTTTCTGCCAGCCTCCACCAGTAGCTCAAGAAGCTGTCTCATACAGTAGTGAAACAGGCAGTAACCTGCGACGGAACTGTCCATTTTCGACACGGGCAAGTATCCTATTAAGACAGATGCATGGCGGGAAGGCTCACGGCGCAGTTGTTTGGACAGGTTGCCGATTGTAAGGTAAACGGGCCATGCCGTTTTATCGCCTCTAAAACGTGATAGTTCTGTCTTGTCTGAAGCCAGAATGACAGATGCTATTGTCGCTCCTGCTGGTACTCGCTCCTTGTGATTCGTCAGGTATGTGTCAAGTCAATAACACCATTATTACTCACTTGCGTTGTCCACCACCAATCCCCTGTCCACATTTCATCATAGCGCCGAGTCTGTCCATCATGGTCAGTATAGACCTTTTCAGGTGTGTATGCTATATCTCCATCAAATGCTGGGTTACCTATCAACTCTTTGACACAGTCAACAGGGTTCCACATCCACAGCTCGAGTTTCTCTGAGCTCTCGTCAAGTGGCTCATTCAAGTTGGCCTCGGCACCTTCTTCCATAGGCTCGGCGTCACTGTTGACGTAGACAAGGCAACAAGTCCATTCCGGGCCCGTAGGAAGCTGGTCGATCTTCTTCAAAAAGGTATAGTTGCTTTGATAGCTCGGGCGCGTTCGGGACCGTGTCTTTTCGGTAAGTCAACACTCAAGCTTTTCTTGAGAATAAAAAGCTGCCTGATACTTACAATTGGTAATTTTAGAAATTCCTCGGTGGCACGCTGATTAGTGTTCTTGAGGAGCCATTCTGCAAGTTGCCATTCTTCACAATCAGTGAATGGTGCATAGGTACCTCCTCCCATGGATTCCTGGAATGTTTTCATCCGTTCAAAGCTTGTCTCCGCAGATCCAAGAATATCTGCCACAGGAGCTGATGTAAACTCTTGTGCAAAGTGGTGCGGAAAAGACTTGGCATCTTTGGGCTTGTCAATGACACCATGACCAGCGTCTTCGGGCTCGTTAGGGACACTTGCGGTGTTACGGTCATAGTCTATTTGCATTGGCATCTCGGGGACTCCATCAAATGCAGTCATAGAATTGTCGTCGTCGTGATTGGGTAAGTTGCCAGTTACATCCTCGTTCTCCCTGTCCTGTCTCAGGTCATAAGCAGGATGATGTGCATGTACTGCTTGTGCCTCCCACTTGGGGCGGCATGTCTGTGAGTGCGCAATGTGTCGTCAAACACTTCCAGCGGTCGGAAATGTTGTTTTACAGTAACCACAACTGAGTGAATGTTGTGGGAAGGCATAAGAGAAGGGTGTCATGGTTTGAACAAAGTTCCTGTCGTCCTGTCATGCCAGTAAGTGATTCGCTACATCCTTCCAGACCAATCAGAATATTCAGAACACATCTTGCAATTTTGCAGCCTCCTCCTAGTCCAATCAGAAAATTCAAGATGGTCTGGTGATTTCACCACTTGCTCCCTGGCCAATCGGTTATTCTGAACAAACACGCCACCGACGCTTACAACGGTGGACCCTACCATGCAACCGCACCTACTGGTGCCACCAATTTATTGAATTACCTCACTGTCAAGGTATTTAAGGGAGGCAAGGACTCGTTGGTGCAATACAGCAGCTCCTTTGCCCTCCGGTTTCATTTTGTCTTCTGTTCACTTCTCATTGATTCCACTATGCCTAAAACTGTAGACTCTCTGGTCGTAACAGTGGTTCCGAATCCATCCGTCCCCCGAGTGGTCGTGCGCGTCGCTCCACTGAAAAGATTCTGGCGATGAGAGGTCAGTTTTAAATAGCTGCAAGTCATTGTGTCGAAGGCTAATTGTCCCCCAGATGAAGCTGACCAGGAAAGAATCGTCGAGAAGCAGGAGGCAGTAGCAAAGGCAAAAAGGCACAAGGCACGTTCTCGCCAACGTGCCCAGGCTGCTCAGGCTGCTCAGCGTGATCCGTTTGATGCAGCGGCCTCTCAACCGCAGGCCACAGAGGACCCGCAAGTTCCTGCCCCAGTCGATAAAGGAGTAAGCTCAACACGCTCTGATGAATGATATTCGTTGACTTCAAATTGTTCTTAGTTTTCGTCTCATCCAGCAGGTGGACATAGTCGAACGGCCAGTCGCTCCAGCCTGGCAGAGACACTTGTTGTTCGAAAGGGAACTGTTCCTAATGTGCCTGGTAGGAATGCAACAAATGCAAAAGTACGTTCTACATTTAAATGATAATTTCACTTGGACTCACATCACATTTACAAGTCGGGCCAACTTGGCCCGCGAGTCCGTATTCTGGAGGTGCAATGGAAGTGGTTTCATGCTTTTGATATCTTGTTGTGCCTCATGTCGTAGAGTTGTGTCAGGTTGTGTCAGGTTGGCCTATAATACTATCACTGTTTAATCACGTTCATGGTTGACTTGGGTGATCTATGGTAGGTTTATGTAGTCTATAGTAGGTCTGTGTCTACGGTAGAACTTATGATCTATGGTAGACTCTATGAATTCAAGGTGGACTATGGTAGACAATGTAGATTCAAGATGGACTACAGTAGGTGTGAGGTTGGCATGCATACTACATTGTACTACATAGTACAATATATTTTTGAGAAGACAACAGAGTCTGCTCAGACTATAAGGACTATGTAGGGCAATGTAGTACCATGTATTCCATACCTTTTTACAGATTGGCAACGGCATGCCACGACGCGACGTCGACGAACGGAGCCACTACCACCACCATGCCGTCGCCTCAACCGCCGTTACGACAATGATGACGGGCTGCCACTACTGGCACCACTTCCGCTACGACGACGACGAGGCATGCCACAACGAATGGCGACACGTCGACACCACCAGCACCAGCACCAGCACCATCGTCACCACCAGCACCGCCAGCAGCACCGCCACCACCGCCATGATGACGACGACAATGGGAACGGGAATGGCAAAGATGGGAACGGGGGGAATGGACAGAACGATGACGACGAATGACGCGACATGGCACTGCGACGCGTCGATTGACGCAACAGCGTGCCACGACGCAACGACGACGACGAAGACGGAAATGGGAACGGGGAGAATGGGATGAGACAGGACAACAACTCAGGAATGGGGGCAACGGGATGACAACGATGACGACACACCGTGGCACTGATATGCCATGACACGACAACAATGATGACTTCTCAAGAACAGGGGAATGGGATGGGACGACGATGACGACAACGACACGCCGTGGCACCGACATGCCACGACACGACGACGACGAAGATGGGAATGGGGAGAATGGGACGGGACGGGATGACGACGATGACGACACGCCACGGCACCGACATGATGCCACGACGCGACGACGACGACGACGAAGACGGGAACGGGGGGAACAGGACGGGACGAGACGATGACAACGGGATTGCAAACGGAGGAATGGGATGGGACGGCATAGTGATAACTTTTATTTACAGCCTTTCTACTTAGCTACATTTGATTGCTTATCGTGCTTATGCATTTTTGCTTTGCTCGTTTGGACTGCTTGGGTGTTATTATTTAATTGGCTTGCTTGTGAAAATGCCATAAGTGTGCCAAAGCCGAAATAAGTAATGTGTGGATTTCCTGATGCAGGAATGGTTTGGGTGATGGATTGACGTCTGATTGAGGACACCTTTGAGGAACTCGCGGCGGGAGGCTGCTTGGGCTGCTTGACAGTGGTTTTGGATTTTTGCTTGGATGTGCGGGTGCCAGCTGATTTGGACTCAGTCTTGGGCTTCTTGCGAGTCTTTGATTGTGAGGAGGAGGAGGAATCCAACGTGGCAGGCTGGTGCAGCAGACTTGGGATAAGTGAGGGTTCCCAGTGACTGCGAAAAAAGAGTGGAATGTTCTCATGCTTCAAGTTATGAGCCTTGATCTGAGAGATGTTCTCAGCAACATCTGAGAGTTGGCACCAGTGTGCAATGTAATTGTTTTTGAGGTCTCTTTCAAATATCGTGGTGTTTTCGAGTTCGGTGCATCAGGGAAAACCTCCACTGGATAATTTCAGAAAATATCACATATTTTCACAAAATATCTAAATGTCCATGTTTTTTCATGTTTTTGCATATTTTTCCTGTTTTTCCAGCTAATTAGTTTGAGTCATCTGTTCTTGATATAAAATTTGCTTATATTTTCTGTTTTTTTCATGTTTTTCCAGCTAATTAGTTCAAGTCATCTGTTCCTGATATAAAAATTGCTTATATTTTCTGTTTTTTTTTTTTTTTTTTCCATGTTTTTCCAGCTAATTTAATAAGTCATCTGTTCCTGGCATAAAATTGCTTAAGTGTACAAAAAGTGTAGCACAAAGTGTACAAAAAAGCTAAAAAGTGTAGAACAGAGTGTACTAAGTGTACAAAGAAGTGTAGGCCAAAGTGTACCAAGTGTACTGAAAAGTGTACTAAGTATACAGAAAAGTACAAAAAAAGTGTACAAAAAAGTGTAGGCTGTACCAAGTGTACTGAGAAGTATACTGAAAAGTGTTGAAAGAAAAGTGTACAAAAAAGCGAAAAAGTGTAGGACAAAGTGTACTAAGTGTACAAAAAAAGTGTACAAAAAGTGTAGGGCAAAGTGTACCAATGTACAAAAAAAGTGTACAAAAAGTGTAGGACAAAGTGTACAAAAAGTGTAGGGCAAAGTGAACAAAAAAGCGAAAAAGTGTATGACAAAGTGTACCAAGTGTACAAAAAAAGTGTACAAAAAGTATAGGGCAATGTGTACAAAAAAGCAAAAAAGTGTAGGACAGGAGTGTACAAAAAGTGTAGGACAAAGTGTAGCAAGTGTACAAAAAAGCGAAAAAGTGTAGGACAAAAGTGTAGTCACAAGTGTAGCAAACATATGTGGCAAAGATTTAGAGAGTTTTGAAGTATAAGTCCAAGTTCTCACACTTGATGTTGAAAAAAGCGGACATGCTGACAAATTTGTTTGCAACTATTTTTACCCCCCACACTATATAACTAACTCAGGTCGAAGATTTTGTTCCCACACTCTCTTTCTTTCCCACTTTCATCATCCACCACCCACCACCCACCACCCACCACCCACCACCCACCACACATCACTTACCTATGTTTTATTACTGTTTTTATACTCCTCTCACTCACTTATGCTAGTAAGTTTATCAAGTTGGATCTTATAATTCATTACTTACTTTGCTTGATAGCATCTAGGTAGACTTGGTAAGTTTATCCTACACTTTTTTTCGCTTTTTGTACACTTTGTACACTTTCTCTTTACTGACTTTGTTTGATAGCATCTCAAATTGGTACACTTGGTAAGCTTATCCTACACTTTTTTTTCGCTTTTTGTACACTTTGTACACTTTCTCTTTACTGACTTTGTTTGATAGCATCTTTGGTACACTTGGTAAGCTTATTCAGCAATTTCTCTATCACACGGACCAAAGGGTGGATGCTCCACAAACACTGAGGGCTTTCCCTTCCTCCCCCGATTGCCCTCACGGACTCTACGATTGTGTCGTCATCAGCCCTGGCCCCAATAGTGACTGGCCACGGTGAGGCATCAAAGGTAAGACCATCGAGTTGTATGCTAAGATCTGCATACTAATATATTTTTGGTAGGCCACATCGTCGTCCAGCTCAGGCTCGTCTTTCATCCATTGAATGCGGATTATCTTGCTGCTTATGTCCAGCACTTCAACATTGTCCCTCAACAAGGAACTTGAGTTAAGCCCTTCGTAATTATGTAGTCTGTCTATGTAATAATACTAGTAATTGATGGCAGCAATCTATTGTTTGATAAGCATCATCTCACTAAATCTGTGCGTGGCACTGTTCAAGCTATCACGAGGGCCATCGCTCCTATATCTTACCACCACCATACATCTTATACCTGGTAGGATTCAATGTTACGAAGGGTAATTATTCCTAGCCTATCAGCAAACTTGAGGTCAGCTGCACAGCCCTGACCAGATCTAGACAGCCCCCTCAGCCCCTCCAGCCTCCCCAGATATGTCCCTATCTAGAGAGGTCTGTATTGGTCTGTAGAGGTCTGTGGTTAGTCTACACATGGTCTGTGGTTGGTCTGTGGATGGTCTTATAAGTCCGATGACACAAATTCTGATAGCTCATTACTAAGCATAACACACCACTCAAGTTATGTGCAGTGCATCAGGAGCTTAGGCCTATGACATCGACAATGTTGAATTGTTGACTGACTCGGGACCAGCTGGCCATACCATCTCAACTTCGCTGTAGGTCGGATCTATACCATAAATCTATGGACTGCAGAATCATAGCCGACACGTCCTCCGTGCACTGGGAACTCGACAAGGACCAGACGATCGACTTTCTGGCCAGGATTTTCCTGGACGACAAGCTATTTCCCCCCAGCAATGTCACTCCCAGGAACATCAACTCTATCATTGTTCAAATGGACAACCTCTGGGTGCAGACGAACGGCTGATGGGCGTGGTCCCCAGAAAAATATACAACGGATGATATGGACTCGGAGGACAAAGTGTCCCAATTCTTCAACCATGTAGTACAACATGTTCCGGATTCATATCTCAGTTCAACTTGGAAGAGGATGGAGGGAGACGAGGACGAGGACGGACAGAGACGACAACGATGATGAGGTATGTCCCCCTTTCCTCCCTCCCTTCCTCCTTCAAGTTCCTTACACTCTCTCCCCACCTCTCTCTGGCACCCACAACTTGCACCACGACCCTGTCCACGGCGGAGACGGATGACAACGATGACATGACAATGACGCAACGACAAGTGTCGACATGGATGATGACACGACGATGGTGAAGCTGAGGTCAGACGGAGACGACTATTGATGATAACGACTCAGAGGTGTGTCCCTCCTTCCTCCCTCTCTCCCTCCCTTACTCTCCCGCACCCACAACCTGCACCACAACCCTCTCTATGGTGGAGACGGACGATGACACGACAACAGTGAGGATGAGATCGAGGTCGAGGTCGGATGGAGATGACCACTAATGATAACCATGTGCATCCCTTACTCTCTCCCACCTCTCCCTCACCCACACCCTCAGGCTACGCCATGACCCTGTCCATGGAGGATGAGGATGAGGACGAGGACGACGAGGACAGAGACAATAAAGATAATGATAATGATAATGATAACGAGGTACGTCCCTGGTCACACTCAGAAAGTGATGACGTGACAAGTGCCAACGCGGACGGTGACACAATGACGGTGACGGCGAGGATAAGGATGACAGAGACGAGGATGAGAATGACAGAGATGGACAGGCAGACATCACATCAATATGACGACAAGTCGTCAACACAGATGATGACATGACGACAGCAATTTGGACAACTTGAAGGGCGTCAACCGACGATGCGGGAATGATGACCCGGGACATGGATGGGGATGGATATGGGTACGGGTACAGGAATGCCCAGGGGACGATGTTTTATTTCAGAGGACAGTGGCAATCAAAGTAGTACTAGTACCTAGCAATATAGAATAGAATCAAGTTACCGTGACAGTCACTGGTGGTGTACAAGTTAATTGCTCAAGTCTGATTCAGAAAGTCTGGGACACTGGCCATACTAGTGACAGAGTAGGACATCATGGATCCAAGAGTGATAACACATGCACAGTTCTCTAGGCAAAAAGGTCCGAGGTACCAGACTATGACACCATTTCCCAGAATACAATGGATTGTGACAGAGTGTGACAGATTGTATCTTGGGTAGGTAACTATAGGTAACTGTCAGCTCTGCTGGGTTGAAGGCCAGTTTGCTGATGCAGCCGAGGCACGCACAGCTAGTGTTTTAAGGTCCAGTCCTAAGACTGATGAAAAACCATTTTTTAACCGGACCGGACTGATAAAGACCAGTCCTGATTGGTCTGGTCCATCCTGGTTTTGATTAACAGCAGTCTTGGTCTTTTGATTTCGAGAAAATTAAAAGACCGACCAAAAACCGGTCAGGACCGGTCTTTTGGGCGGACCTAAGTTATCCCCTATTAGGTAGTATATTGACCAATTTATCCTGATTTTCCCACATGTTTACGATTTTATTTGAGATAGTCATGATAATTTCTCAAAGTACCTTCTCCAAAATGACATATGACCCGAGATCAGCCATATCTTGGCCGCATATGGGTGGATTTACATAATTCTTGGCGCATATTAATTCAACGTGACTCGGCTACATTCGGTACAGCCACCCCTAAGCGCGGATCTCATGCTATTCTATTCTTAGAAATAGGTTTTGTCAGTAGATATACTCGAGAATGACATGTAATCTTAAATCAATCATATCTCGACGACCCCTGAACCGATTTGGATGACAAAACTATGGGCCGGAAGCCAGGAATCCATAGTATTTTTCAGATCCCTGACAACTGGTTAATAACTGTAACCGGACCAGCAAAAGACCGCCAAAGACCGAAAAATTGGTTTTTTTGTGGTCTTGGTCCAGTTTTTCCATATTAGGAAATTCCCAGGACCAGTTATGGTCTCGGTCTTGCCCAAATAAGGCAAAAGACCGGACCGTACCAGACTTTAAAACACTATGCACAGCCAATGTCAGATGAGGAATCCCCACCTCCGTCCCAGCTGAGGCACAGCAACCCAATGTTGCACGAGGACCATCTGTCCAGGCCAAGGTGTGCTAGATTAGTCAGACAGGAACTCACCATCTCACTCTCAGCCTAGCCGTGTCAAGCCTGGGAGGCAACGTACCAGGATCACGAAAAAGGCTAAGTCAAATCAACCAGTCCGTCAACGTGAACAACAGTCGCGAGTTCTGGTCAGAGAGATGCCACTCCAACATGTTGCCGATAGTGGTTCCACCGGTATATGTCCTCTCATTTCGAAAACAACTTTTCAAATCACCATCTATGACTAGGTACAGATCTCCTTTGGGAACACCACAAGAAGAATGGTGCTCCGAAGCCGCCCAATCCCATGTCACTTGCCCAATCAAGGAAACATGTTGCTACCGATCAGGCCGAAGAACATCGTGTCAATGACGAGGAAATGGACGTGGTCGATGAAGACGGAGATGGAGAAGGGGAAATGGGACTGCGTGCTGTCTACAAGCCAGCCATGCAAATGAAGTTTTGGTCAATATCTCTGTGGCATTATATTCTTGATCACGCGCGGCAGCATTCTCGGCTTGCCGCCACTGTTGATGGATTCCCGATCATCTCAGTATCATGAATGCATATGGTAATGAATATCTGGAACAAGCAATGTCAGAATATGAAGACCAGGGTGTCAAGTTGGACATGGGCTTGCATGTGAAGTATAGATACGAGATGAAGATATTGGTATGAGCTTAATTGCTCGTTGCGTAAATGCTAACTTTTTTCAGCTACACAATGATCTCAGTAACTTCTGATCACACGCAAAGAAGGCTGTGTGTGTGGCACTCACTCAAGTATACAACCTTGATACACATGACATGAATGCTGCTGAAGCATCCATCATATCAAATCCATGTATTTCAAACACTACCGTGGATATGTAGAAAGTAAATTCAAAAGTTCCTGCTAGAGATGGTAGCTATTTAACGAATGGTGGATTACTTGAGTCGTAGGAAAGTACTAAGGGTGGGTGAAAGCCCGAGGCAACACTGCACTGGGAGGAGCTGGCTGCGAGGGTGGGTTGGGTACCAAGCAGACGTGATGCTCCAGCCGGTGCGGTATGTCAATGGACGAGTGAGATGGGTCAAGTGAGGACATTGTCTTGCGAGAGGGAGTGGTGGGTGGGAGCAAAAGAAAGATGTAGGCAGTGCAGCATCAAACACAAGCGCTGTGTGTGTGCGAAGTGGGCTAAAAGAAAGAGACGCGCCACTTCGCTTACTCATGCACGGACTAAATTCTAGGTCGGTCTCATGACTCAACCATCCTAGAATGACCTCTGTGCATTTCAAACACTACTGTGGATATGTAAGTAAATTCAAAAGTTCCTGATAGAGATGGTAGCTATTTAACAAATGGTGGATTACTTGAGTCGTAGGAAAGTACTAAGGGTGGGCAAAAGCCCAAGGGCTTTCCGGCCCGAGGCAACACTACGCCGGGGGGAGCTGGCTGCTTTCCCAGATTGAAGGAGGCTGCGATGCGAGGTGTGTCCCCAGTGCAAGGAGCAGTGTATGTGACATACCTATCTGACAGGAGGCATGGCATGTGTGGTGAGCCTTTCAGTCAGTTCTGGTCTCTCTTGCAAATAGGGCGCGAGAATGACAGTGTGTTTCTGCAGATACTTCGTGAATGAGTCCCCAGACCATCAACCCATCGTTTTGACGACATCAAAGGGGGTCCCACGGAGAAGGTAATGCAGTGTGCCTTGGATCCTAAGGCTGTGCCCTTCCAGAAGCGGAAGATCATGCCGTGTGATGATTTCCTGGATTCGCATGGTAACCTCTGGTTTGGTGAGGGGGCGTAGTCCTTTGGGGTGTCTCCAGGCGAAGAGGTGGTCATCCATGCCTGGATTGTTGATATTCAAGTGGTTCTGGAGCCATGCAACAGGATCAGTGAGGTGATCAAGTGTTATGCATTGGGTTGTCTCACCCATTGACGAGCATTTTGTTCTGGGTATATAGAAAGAGAGGATGGGAAGATTGTTGTGATCACATATGGGGGAAAGGTGTTTCTGTTGTATGTACATGTCGGGTGACGACTGGAACTTTGTCATGGAAGGGACCGTGAATTCCTCTAAGTAGGAGACCAAGTAAAAGGTGATGATCAAGCATGCGAAAATGGCAGCATCTCGAGGGGTCGCGAGGTCAAGATATGTAAGGAAACGAAGGAGGGTGATACGTTCAAAAGGGGAGCATTTCTGACGCTTAGATGAAGTTGGGGCTAGATGGGTGGCATCCTCAATGATGGAACATGTTTTGTCGGAGTTGATTTTCCAGGGTACACCATGGAGGAGGTGCCATGCCTTCAGGCCAGAAGTGTAGTTGGAGAGTGCTGAGCCAGAGTACAATCCGGCACAACTCGCAATGAAGGCTGTCAGGAGTGACTGGGAGATGGGAAACTGCTGAGGATCAGGGATATTGTGGATGTCACAATAGACATGAAATATTAATAGTCCTGAACCATACCCTTCCTTGGTCTTTTCTGTCCAAGCGGTCTCCAGGACATCAAGAATGTGATCTAGGTGTTCCTCTGGAATGGGTATAGGCCTTCCTGCACTGTCAGTAATTGAGCGAGCTGTTTCCTTGTCATATGGTAACCATAGGTGGAGACGATCCCTTGCTAGGCAGTATGGGCGTAGGGACAATGGGTGCGGGGTTAGGCAAGGGGGGTATGGGCAAGGGCGAGGAGCCGGAGTTGACTGGATGGATGAAATGGTTCAGGAGGATAGCTCTGAGTTGAAGCGGGCCTTTGATGTCTTATCCAAGCAGAATTTCTTTGATGAAGTCATCCTTTTCTTGGGCAGTGATTCTCCATCGGTCATGGGCTTCCCAAGTGATGTGCTGTTGGGAATGGAAGGAGGGGCGTGGAAGGATTGTGGGTGTCGAGGACGCTTTAGACTGCTCATCAGAGCTGGGGGGGTCAATGGTGTCGACAATGAAGTGGACAAGGGGAGTGAGGATGGGAATGCGCGGAAGGAGGAGATGTATAGGAGGGTATCTGCCACAAGAGGGGCCATCCACTGGGTTGTCAGCACTTGGGACGTAGGTTGTGCGAAACGCTCTGACGTGATTGGTTTGAACAAGGAAACCATGAATGTGTTTGAAGATGGTGTTGGTTTCAGCATTCTGCTGACCTGTCCACCATCCCTCCACAACACTGGTGTTGTCTCCGAAGGCAATGACCTGGCAGGGTAGTATTTCTGGGTGTACAACGTGGATTGTACGGATGAGTAGTTCAAAACCGACTGCTTCTGCCCAACCAATGTCTTGTTTCGCCCCTCGGGAGTCTTTCCAGCCCGGGATGAGTCTCCAGGCATGCCAGTGTTGGCCGATAACAATGCCAATGTCCACGCCAGAGCTGGCATCAGAGAAAGCTCGGATGTCAGTATAAGGGATGGGTGGGGGAATGGAGAGGGAGACCCCATCAGACCGGAGTCGTTCATCCCACCATAAGAGGTCCTCGGCTATTGCTTTGATTGGGCGGTGGGGCATGAATGGCTTGTCACTGCAGACCCTGAGCATGCACTCGAGTCCTGTGAGGTATGCTCTACCCTCTCACAATGCAGCTGATGCATGTAGTAGTTTTCCGTACAGCTATTTTACGTCTTTGAGCACGTGTGAGTGGTGGCTGAGCCACTCTTTGATTGCTTCTCTGTACTTTGTGATTTTGCTCAATGCTAGTGATACCATGCATGCATTTAGGTCCCATGTAAATCCTATGTAGTCTACTGAGGAGGCAAACGGCTGGTCTTTAGACTTTTCCCATGGTATGCCTAAACGATCAGACACTCTGTCAATATCACTGAGGGAGTAAGTGAACAGTGAGTCATGCCAATCACTTCAGGGAGACGTGCGTGACAGGTCCCAGATGGGGTTACTGCAGTCCTCATTGAACTCTTCTTGGTTGCCATCTGAAAGGTCTTTGCTGGTGAACCAGAGCCTGCCTCCCACTTGCTTCATTGGACCTGTGTTCTCGATGTTCTGTTTCCACGAGTTGCACAGGGTGTTGTAGTCAGTACAGTGGATGCGTTTTACCTGAAAGAAAATGTGGTCATCCACCCATTTGTCGAGGGGACCGATTCCTTCTGATCGGAAAATTTCTGCTGCTGCATCAGCTAAGTGACCATATGTGCCCGCTGACGGAGCTGCCCCGAAGGACAGACACTTGTCTATGTAATACAAGTCATTCGGAGCTCTGACTACAGCAGCCAGCGACTGAGATGGATGCAAGGGGATGGTGTGGTATGCTTCCACGACGTCCCTCATGGCTGCCTCTGATCCCCGAGGTAAGCATGCAATAAGGAGCGCGACAATGGAGAATTTGCCCCACATGGTGGGAAACTTGTTGGAGGTTGCAAAGGAGTTGATAGAAGAAGAGGGGAAATCGGTTGAGGATGTTAAAGGGAATGAGAAGTTTTGTACTAGTCTGAACTTTCCAGGTCGTCCCGGTTTCGGAACAATGGAAATGGAAGAGGATTGAAAAGGGCCAATTAGTGAAATGAGAGTAGGGGCTGAGAAAGGTCCAATGTATCTGTTTTTGCGTAGTTCATTATGTACTGTTTTATCAAACTCGTCAATGTAGAGGTCAACAAAGTCTTTATTAGGGGGCAACTGGGTATGATAAATGATGGAAAAATCTATGATGAAGCCTTCGCGAAGTCCAATTGGCACGTTCCAGAAACAAGAGAGTAGGCCTGCTTTCTCAAGTGCCATTTGCCATTTATTTGGCTTGTGCGGTGTCGTCATTGGAATGTTTCTGAGCTCTAGGGCACTGTTGAACATTGTGGGACTTGAAGCCGCAGCCTGAACAGATGTGGAGTGGGCAGTGAGATTCATTACAGCCGGCTGTTCTCTGCCATCGATAGCATAGGAGGCACCCATCCTGTCTCGCAAAGAGGCTTCCACCTTGCCTTTCGGCGAAGGTATTATACTTCTCATCCCACTGTGTGCATGGGGAATTGCAATGCGCAATGTCATGGCAGTGTTTGCCGAGGCACACTGTGCAGACAGCAAGGAGGATGATTGTGACATCTGAGGTGCAAAAGGAGCACAGCTTTTTAGATGCGTAATCTTGGGAGCCTGATGGCAGGGAGGCAGGGTGTTTCAAGCCATTCACTGTTCTGTAATTGAACGACTGATGCAGCACTGGCATTTTGCCTAGTAGCACTATGCTTGGTATTTGTCATTCAGGGCAGCATATTTGTCATTAAGACTAAGTGGCATTGACGGGGCATCAAGCAATGAGGTGATAGTGGCGGGATGCCGGAGATGGATATGGCATGGCATATGCGAGAGCATTGGACGCTGGGTTTGTAGAGGATAAAGTGAGAGCAGGAAGAGGGGGAAAAGGGAGTGAGATTATGCTATTGAGAAATATATAGGTGAAGGTACTTACGTGACGAATGATTCAGATTGGCTCGGGCCTGAGCGTATTTGGGTGAGAATGTCATTGAGCGTGTCATGGAGGACTTCATCATTGATGATGGAGAGGTCAAAGGCTCTGGGTGAGGTGATGCAGTTGTGCCATCAACGTCTTTGCTGGCCTTGGTGGACCAGGAGCGCACGCTGTTGGTTTCTGTTGCGGGAGTTGCGCCACTTGTGGTTTTTGATGGTTGACCAGAATTTGATGTGCATTTGCACATGGGGTTGGGCCCATCCGTGGTCATACATGAAAGGGATCATGCGGGGTGAGGCTTGGCTGAACTGCTCCATGGTGAGATTCTCGTCTTGGGTGACATGAGACTTGTCACAAGCGGAAGCCGTCGGGACCAGGGTGGGCGTGCCATTTATGGAAGGGACAAAAGAGAGGTAATCATCATCAATGGTGTAGGACAGTGATGCATCCGCAGCGTCTAGCCCATCATTGGTGAAGTATAAGAGTTCACAGAATTTGTGCTGCTGGATTTTCTGAATAGTGACTTGAGACAGTAAGGTGATTGGCTCAGAGGAAACAGGGACATTGGGGATGGGTGCAAATTTTGCTTTGTTCTCTTGCATTTGTCTTTGAGAATTTGTGCATCCTCATCCTCTCGCTGTTGATGTTCCGCCTCCTCTCTCTCCTCTCTTTCCACTGCTGCTTCAGCACGCTCTCATTGTCGTTGCACCCAGACCTCCTTCTCTCTGTTGTTCTTGAGGGTCCACTGCTCAGAGAGCAGGTCTACTGCTTGTTCCTCTGTCAGTCCTATGGCCAGGAAGGGTGCTCTGTCTTCCACGAAGTCAGCTGATGTGTAGTCTGGACGGACTGCATTATTTGGATTATCCATAGTGTATGGATTGAAAGAAGCTACTAAGTGATTGAAGGAGTTTATAAACAAGTGAAAAACTAGCAAAAGAAAGATGCAGGCAGTGCAGCATTAAACACGAGCACTGTGTGTGTGCGAAGTAGGCTAAAAGAAAGAGATGTGCCACTTCACTTACTCATGCACGGAATAAATTCTAGGTCGGTCTCGTGACTCGACCATCCTAGAATGACCACAGTCTACAGCCAACTCGTTGAGGACTCGGTCTTCCTCCACTACAAGACAAATGAGGTATGTGTTTTGACACGTTATGATCTCGACTAACAATATTGTAGGGTGAGTAGATTAACTCAAAGAGTTCTATGATGAACTTGAAATTCTGTATTATGAGGTCAATCATTCTTCAAAGCACTGTGAAGCCTTGAGTGCAGAACATCATAAAGTTGCCACATCTGGCTGGTGAATGCACTCAAGAGAGACTATTACTGTGTCGTTAATGATATTTTCATTCCCTTTGTAGTTTACATAATGCTAGAGTCAAACCTATTGTTACTACAAGATCAAGATTTAGGACTTTTAAATAGCTTGGTAATGTTACAAACTTCTTCATTTTCCACTTTTCAAAGTCACATGACCTGCTTAGTCAGCATCACATGACCACTTATATACTTCACCTTTCGTTTCTCATTTTTCACTTTTTCGAAGTCACGTGACTTGCACAGCCCTAGGTCACATGACTTATCCTGGTAGCACCTATTGGACACTTACCATAACAATTAGCACAGCTTATCCAGACCGGCCCTAAGCTGGTCTGTGCGCCCATGTCAGTAGTATAAATACTTGAATGCAGCAACCGAACAAGCCAGTCTTGTTCTGGTTGGATTCCCTCCATCCTACACATTTCCCTCCCAGTGTCTTTGTGATTGTTGAGGTGCCATAGTCCTTGTTGGATCTAGGTTGCCTTCATAAGAACAAGACTACTTTTACTATCTCACCTCACCTGTCACCGGTACACGTGACAAAAAACCTTTCGTCTAAACTGCTTCATCATTGTTGGATCCCAGACATAAGGGAGACCCCTCACATCAGAGGATAAAGAGAACCCTTGACCAGGTTACCGTCCAGGGGATTACGAACCCTTGATCGACAAATTGTATCGCAGGACTGTACATCCCACAAAGAAGTTCACTTTGCTAGTGCTTTGACCTCATTCGAGAGGACACAACTAGTCGCTTCTAATAGTATCAATCCCTACCCTGTGCATAGTGGGTCAGCACATGCTTTTGAACGAGCGTAATTGTTATTGAGGTTGCGTGTGATATAACCTAAACGATCTGCAGGTATTACCTACCCATCCGCTTGACGGGCAACAGATATCGCCTATGTGCACTCCCTGGTTCCTCCACCAGAAAGTCATGCTCGTGACATGACCCTTGCTGAAGAAAATTTTTCTTTCAGATCCGAGTGACGTGACTCTTCGTGAGATCCTCCTCATTATATGAGCATCAATCTCATAATCCTCGTCGGAACATTTACATTTCTATATTGCTTCACCATCCTCACCTATCTCTTCTACCATCTGTCCAATCAACAAGAAGGATACCACCTCGAATTGACCCTTGCTGGAACAGAGTTCAAACTAAGCTTCCTCTCCCCCGACTACCATTGTCCTACCAAACCTGACCCGTGGGAAGACAAAACCTTGAAAACTGATAACGGAGAGTGGGAAGAAGAGCCTGAACAGTTCTATACCACCAACACCTGGACACCTCAGCTTTCTCAAGCAGAAATCACTGTTCTCCACGAAATCAACGAAGAGAACTCAGTAATCAACCTCCAAGAACAAGCCATTCTCCATTGGCCTGTTAATAACTGATCGCCCACCATTCCTGAATACTTAGGAAACGTGTCCCTCGCTGTGTGAGAAATTCTCTCCATCCCCCGGTTACCCATAAAAGAAGAAGATCCAAACGATGATCAGATAGGGTTAGGATTCGAACTAGATCTAGTTGGAGATTGGCCCTTCAAACTCAAAAACAACCTTCTCGATTCCCTAGAAGGGAAACTCCCAATCTGGACACTAGCCGGCGATTCCTATAACCTTTACGAGAGCCATGTGGAATACCAAATAGAATACAATTGCTATGTCCGATGACCTCATGGATCCCTAAAGGTCCTTCAATCCCATGCACGGATCAGGTTGGAGATTGACATCCAAAGACCCAATGCCCCAATCCTCGACGAGTGCGAACGTCCCACAGGCCCGGGACCTCGACGCTGGGCTCGCATTGCTCTACAAAACAATCAACAACCTGAAAAGTGAGTTATGGGACACCCGGGACAGCGCCCAAAAGGCCCACGACTGGCTAGACCAAGAGGCTGAAGACCCCGATCCCAGACCCCAGTCCACGCTGTCTCAGGAAACCCTAAGCGCCATAGCAGCTCTTCGCCTGCTAGACACCTCTGGCTCCTCAGGGAACTGGAAAAAGTGCGCCGAGATTGTTCCTGATCCTAGAAAATTTGACGGAACCTATAGTCGCTATGACGAGTGGTGGACCAAGATAATGGCATGGATCAAAGTCAACCCTGACACCTTCATGTCTAACAAAAAGGGATGTCTGGCCATTCTCTCACGAGTAAGAGATATCGGAGAAAAAGACAAAAATGGCGCTGGCACTTGGGCTAGAAATGAGCTGAAGAAACGACAAGGTCTTGCCAAACATCTGTGGCCAGATCCAGATGAACTTGAGATCCTAATGGACGGGCAGTTCCGAATTGGCAATGAAAGGGACATCGCCCTTTGATGATTAATGGATAAGAAACAAGGTCCCAAGGAACGGACTCAAGTCTTCTTGACAAGTTGGCTCGCTCTCTATGATCAAGCAAAATGTGATCCAATGATGGGGATTGCCCTCCTTGAAAGGAATAGCCGCCAGGAAATCATCAAACACATATTCCTGCAAGGAGAACGTTCCATGGCCATTACCAAATTCATTGCCACGATGCAAAAATATGCCAATGCCATCGAAGCCTTTGAAACCCGCTCCTCTGCTGCCTTCTCACGTCGCATCCCAACGCCATGGACATTGACGCCACCGTAACTACTACTGACGTTCGAAAGACGTCTCTGGGATGTTACAACTGTGGAGGAGACGGACATCGAGGAGAGGACATAGAAAGGAATGTCTGAAATATAAGTCCAAAAATGTGTGAGCAGCAGAAAGAACTGCCGAAACAAACCAACGTGCCGCACCATTGCCCAACTGGGAAAAGGCAATACAAGGAATGGACTTAGAAGCGGTGCAAGCCTACTTTCGCGATCTCAATGTGACTCAGGGAAAAGAGTAAGGGAGACCATATCGGGTACGAGATCTTCCTCTCCTATAAAACAAAAAAATAGTTTACTTACAGACTGCCGTACTTGACACCTAGATAGTGCTAGTACAACCTCTGTTTCTTCCTCTTCTCTTTCTTCTTTCAATCGTTTCCATGTATTAAATAGTGATGTCTTGCTTGATTCTTTGTCATCTCGAAGTAGTATCCTACCAGATGACACAACCGAAGCCACGATCTCGAAAGAGCGTGCTCCCCAGGAAGGGAGGCTTAATTTGGCTTACAAAGAAAATAAAAATAGTTCCCCTCCTCAGATCCCGACTGAGCAAAAAGTCTGCACCATGTGCCCACTTAGGGAACTAGTCTTAAAAATAGATATAGTTACAAAAACCAAAAACATTGAAGTAGCAGCACTCCTGGATAGCAGAGCAAATAGAGTTTTCATAGATACCGAATGGGCCAAGGCCCAACGCATACCCCTAAAACCCCTCGAACTCGTTGTACCAGTTTACAACGTAGATGGAACAATCAACTCGGCAGGAGGCATAGCCTACACCACCAACCTGATCGTGGATTTTCAAGGACATTGCAAGAAAATCACAGCTGATGTGACCAACCTAGGATGCAATCAAATGATCCTGGGATACACCTGGCTACGTGAACATAATCTGCTAATTGATTGGGTACAAGGAACAATCAAATTAAATCAATGTCCCTCTTCCTGCTGAGCCCTGAATGCAATATATGAATCTCGATTGGACGAAACAGAGATCGATTATTCCTACCGAATTCAGGGCCTGGGAAAAGAACCTTCGGATGGAATAGAACCCAAAGAAGCCTTCAAACTGGTGCCTGAGGTGTACCATGAGTATCTGGACATCTTCTCAAAGAGCCAGTGAATGCATGCCCGAAAAGAAAACATGGGATCATGCCATAGATCTGAAACCAGATTTCAAACCAAAAAAAGGGTAGATTGATTCCCCTCAGCCCTGTAGAAAAAGATGAAGTCAAAGCCTTCGTGGATGACCAGTTGAGCAAAGGTTACATTCGGCCTTCGAAGTCACCACAAACTTCACCCATGTTCCTCATTCCAAAAAAGGATGGTAAAAAGCGAATGGTCATGGATTATAGATATCTAAACGAGGGTATGGTTAAAAACAACTACCCGCTTCCCCTCATTGGATTGATCATCGATAAATTAAAAGGAAGCAAGATCTTCACCAAGATGGACCTCCATTGGGGCTACAACAATGTGAGAATCAAAGAAGGAGATGAATGGAAAGGAGCTTTCGTCTGCCATCTTGGATCCTATGAACCAACTGTAATGTATTTTGGGATGTGTAATTCCCCAGCCATGTTCCAGAACATGATGAATGACATCTTTGCGGATATGGATGATGTAGTAATCATTTACATCGACGATCTCTTAATCTTTACAAATCGCAATATGAAACACCATCAGGAAATGGTTAAAAGGGTCTTAGAAAGATTACGGAAGAACGACTTGTTCGTCAAACCCAAAAAGTGCTTCTTTGGAGTACAAAAGGTCGACATGCTGGGCATGGACGTCTCCTGTGACGCAATCTCCACCGCTTCATCACCAACTACAGTTTAGAAGTGAGACTGTTACACGACTTAACAAAGAAAGATCAACCCTGGAAATGGGAGACAGCTCAGCAGAAAGCATTTGACATGCTCAAAAATAGATTTACCACTGCGCCTGTATTGGCATACCCAGACAACACAACCCCTTATCATGTTGAATGCGACGCCTCAGACTTCGCTACAGGAGCTGTGCTCTCTTCATTGACAGATGACAAATGGCACCCGGTTGCCTTTATGTCACACTCCATGACCCCCGAACAGCACAATTATCCCATCGCTGATAAAGAGATGCTCGCGATCATTTTAGCGCTTGAACAATGGAGACATTATCTAGAAGGTGCCAGACACAACTTCGAGATTTGGACGGATCATAAAAACCTCCAATATTTCATGAAGAGCCAAGACCTGAATCGGAGACAAGCCAGATGGGCTCAATACCTATCCCGATTTGACTACACTCTTGTGAATAAACCCGGTACCTCAATGGGAAAAGCTGATGCCCTCTCCAGAAGAGAAGACCACATGATCGGCATTGAGAATGATAACAAACAAATGACATTCATACCAGAATCTCGCATACGGTCTCTAGAAGAAATCACCCTCTTTGATAAAATAAAATCCGTGCACTCTGGTTGCACATCTCTAGATGGGTCGATCTTCCATGAAGGATTATATTATTATAGTGAAAAACTTTGGGTTCCCAGAGAACTCCGCCGTGATGTGATGACACAATTCCACGATCACCCGACCGAGATTACGTGTGGAAGCATCATGGACTTCCCGATTCACTTGTCTCCGACCGCGGACCCCAATTCGCCAGCCAAATGATGGTAGATCTGCTCAAACTCCTAAAAATAGAAAAGAAGATGTCCACGGCATATCATCCCCAGACCGATGGACAAACGGAGCACGTTAATCATGAACTCAATCAGTATCTTTGTCTCTTCTCACTGATCAGTAAATCCCAAAAAATGCCACAGAAACCCACAGAGATCTACAGAAACACCACTGGAACCACAGAACCCCCAGAACCCCCCAGAACCCCACAGAGATTACCACTGGAGCCACAGCAACCCCCAGAACCCCCCAAAACCCCACAGAGATTACCACTGGAGCCACAGAAACCCCCAGAGGTCCATAGAGCCACAGCAACCACAGCCACCTAGCTCCCCAGATCCACAGAACATCACAGCATACCAGCACTCCCCCAGTCTCACAGAACCAGAGCCACAGAAAGACTTTGTGTCACTGGACAGAGCTGCCCAGAGCTGTCCAGACTAGACCAAGCTGGGGGGCTCTAGGGTTCTGTCCAGAATATAGGGGTTTGCTGATAGGCTCTGTGGAAAACCAAGATAAATGGGTCGAATGGCTTGCCATCGCTCAGTTTAATTTCAACAATACCCGCTCGTCTGCAACTGGTTTCACCCCTTTCCAGCTAACTAAGACATTCTCCCTGCATCTCGGTTTCGAACCGATATCCATAAAAGCTCCGGCCGCTAAGGAGTTTGCTGATGACATGAAAACCAATCTTGAGAAGGCTAAAGATGCGCTTCAATGAACACGCGAATAGATGAAACTGCAAGCAGACAAACATCGATCCAATGCCCCGGACTACAAAATTGGAGATCTCGTCTGGCTTAGCACAGAACATCTTGCTCTTGACAAGCACCCATCACGTAAATTAACGGAACACTGGATCGGACCTTACCAAATCATAGAAGTTCATACCAATAGTGTAGGATTACTTTTCCCCAAATATGTGAAGGCTTGCTACATCGTCAACGTCTCTCGAGTCAAACCCTACATAGAACCCTTACCGGGCCAACCGGTTGTCCACCCCGGACTGGTGCTTGTCAATGATGAAGGCACCGAAGAGTTTGAAGTCGATTACATTGTCGATTCTCACCTTATTGGTTGCGGCTTCCAATACCTGGTGCATTGGAAGGGTTATGATGAAAGCGACAGAACTTGGGAACCTGCTTCCAGTCTGAAGAAAGCCCAGTCAGCTATAAATGACTTCCATCGCCATAAACCTTCAGCCCCTAGACATTTGAAAATGACTCGTGCCCTGTTTGATAATTTTTTTTCTACTCCTATCATTAATTTCACTTCCGGTTCTACCTCCGCTTGATCTGGAATCTCAAGCCTAGTAGGGGGGTAATGTTACAAACCTCTTCATTTTCCACTTTTCAAAGTCATGCGACCTACTTAGTCAGTATCACGTGACCACTTATATACTTCACCTTTCATTTCTCATTTTTCACTTTTTCGAAGTCACGTGACTTGCACAGCTCTAGGTCACATGACTTATCCTGGTAGCACCCGTTGGACACTTACCATAACAGTTAGCACAGCTTATCCAGACCGGCCCTAAGCTGGTCTGTGCGCCCATGTCAGTAGTATAAATACTTGAATGCAGCAACCAAACAAGCCAGTCTTGTTCTGGTTGGATTCCCTCCATCCTACACATTCCCCTCCCAGTGTCTTTGTGATTGTTGAGGTGCCATAGTCCTTGTTGGATCTAGGTTGCCTTCAGGTAATAGTTTTGTCGGTAGTGAATTGCATATTCATGCTTTGGCTTGCAAAAGAAGTAGAGTGCAATGATGTTGTGCAGAAATGCAGTTTTCCACTCATCTTTGTCCAGCCTGTGTAGTTTGGATTGTATGTCCACCCAGTCTATATCTACTCTGCTTGTGCAGACATTTATCTTTGTCCAGCCTGTGTAGTTTGGATTGTATGTCCACCCTGTCTATATCTACTCCACTTATGCAGACACTTATCTGTGTCCAGCTTGTGTAGTTTCTATTTTATGTACATCCTGTCTATATTTAGTCTGCTGTCCAGTTGATCTTTTCCTGTCCAATGTGTTCAGTTTGTCCAGTTGATCTTGTCCTGTCTAGTTTGTGGTAATTGTCCAGATGGGGACCTTGTTGGAAATGCTGTGATAGCTGTAGCACCAGTCCAAGCTGGTCCAGTTTGTCTAGTAGGACCCCTAGTTTGCTGATGCAGTTTTGCACCTTTTGCTTGTTGCAATGGTATTGATGTTTTGAAATGGATGTATGTTTGCAGTATGTAAGCGAAATCACATGACCCTGGGGACAAAGTTGTAGCTAAGGGTTTGTATGTTATTTGTTCCCACCAAAGCAAAGTGAAATTCCCATGAGTGATTGTGGGGCGCTTCGCGCCCCGGTTTGAGGTTAGGCATTGCAACAGTTTTGCACCTCACTGTAATTCATATTGATCTTGTCACTGACACTCATATTCATGCAGAGGGAGTACTGCTTATCATGAAGCTATTGGAAAATTACTCATCTGGAACCTGCTAGATGGGGTGGATATTTACTCTTTCACCACAGAGCCTTCTGTTTCATTCTCGTATTTGAGAAAGTTTGATGTGAATTTTCGGTGTACTCGTATCAGCCATGTATGCTTAGATGCAAAGGGTGAAGTTGGGATATGCAGAAGCAACTCTGGAGAAGTCTATGTTTGGGAAAATAGCACAGGAATTCCAATCCAAGTCCTTGCTCATGGAACAGATCATCAGATTGTGCAGGTTTTGGCAATAAGCTCTCATCCACTATCCATCTGGGTACCTCAATATCAATATTCAATCCTCTATATAGTGCTATTCATATCGTCACACCAAATTTTACATCACAAGTGCTGACTGATTCTGGGCCAGACGACAAGAATCCATGCATTTCTATTTGGTCACCAGTAAAAGCTAAATTTTTATGTTATTCTTGAATGAAATTAATAATGAACTAAATCTTATGTCCTGCAGGATGAACTTGAGGACAAGAGCGACACTAAGGATGAAAACCCTGGCAATACCAAAAAAACTAACACACATTCTTGGACAATCACACTCTGCCATAGCCTCAGTGCTGCCCTCAAGCTGACTGGATTGGTGGTAGTAGCAGTAGTAGCTCTCATCCTCCACTATGATTATTTTGTACAAATTAGCCGAACGTACCAATTACGCTGAAATCATTGTGTTTATTGACCATACATGCTACATTTCCAATGAAAGGGGAAATGTTTACAACATCCAATCGAAATGCTGGAGATATTCTTGTCCTATTCAAAAACAATAAAGGCACAGCATGGTTTGCAGGACACAGAACTGATTCAGAAAGTGAGGTGCTCTGAAATCAGAAGCTCAGAGAATCTCAGAAAGTCTCGGAAACAGAATCTCAGAATCTCGGAAGGAAAAAAAAAAAAAAAAAAAAAAGGAAAAAAAAATCCTTAGTACTTATGTACACCAGTGTTCAGAAAGCGGAAAAACTTGGAACAGATCATCATAATTTTGTGACACGCAGGCAGTGGTTACCGTACCTGCCATACAGATAGCACATATGAGTAATAATATTATAGTACTACTCATGACAATGGAACGGCAAATGGCAGGGCCACCGTTCCTTTTATCATCTCCTGCTTTCTTGACCAAATTGGCTGAAATTGTACCAGCAAGCGCTGCTCTGGATCTGTATTGATCGCTGCTCTGAAGCCACACTAGGCTGCATTGATTCCTCTACATCTCTTTGGGAGGCAGGCAAAGATTGAAGGGGGCCCTAAAATATGTTATCAATGCCTGATCGACAACAAGTTGGAAGAATGAATGCAAGACATGAGTACAGATCAAAAAGGAGACGTGAAAGGGAAGGAAACATACTAAGTTTACGGTTGTACAACTTGACGGAAAGCAGATGGATGCAGGCACAAAAAATTAAGCAGTGACTGAGACATGAATGGAACAGGGACCAGCCTTCAAGTTTGAGTGTTGCCACTCTATGTCTTGTAGGCATTGCATAATCCAGCCTCGGGTCTACATGAAGAAAATGTGAAGTTATCAATCCCAATTCAGAACTATCAACGTGGCAATGAAAACGTGTCATCCAAACCACATTTAACTAGTCTATAATTTGGTCTACCTACAAGAAATAGATACAGTAATTTATTTTTGTGACTATATTGTTTCATTGTGTTGTTGACTAGACCTGAGACTGCTAGATAACTTATTATTCCAACTTCAAATCCGACTTGTGCACAACAAGGTGGCTTGCACCTCTACCAATGCGTCGTAGATCAGACAATTATATCACACTTTTCCACCCTCACAAATGGAGAGACCTTGTTCAATGCAAGGTTCTCCTATCTCTGCATGCACTCCTGTACTAGTATCCTCTTCATCCAAAGCAATAAAGATCCCCATCTCTCTAGTAACTCCTTCGCACTCTTTAAAAGTCGTTGACACCTCAGCTCTCATTGACAGCAGTGCAGAAATCTCCTGCATCAATTGGGCCTTTGTCCAAAGAAACAACCTCCCTCGAGATCACCTTGCTATACCCATCAGAGTTAGAAACATAGATCAATCCACCAATTGGAAAGGCAACATCCTCTTCTTCACCACTCTCTTTGTAGACATTGGGAAGGTTAACCAGAAGGTCACCTTTCATATCATGGATTGTGGAAATGAAAATGTCATCCTAGGTCTCCCTTGGCTTAGAAACACAAATCTAAGCATCACCTGGGATAAGCAAACCCTTACTATTCCTGAATCCACAGATCAATCTGCAGACCTTTCCCATTTACACATCGCAGATCTCAAATGACACAATGCCCACTTCTCTCAACCAGTTCCTTGAATACCTTTTTCAGAAGTCTAAACCACCCTGCCATATTGAAGTATATCCCACTCATGATAATCATCTTTATAGAGATTCAAGGTTGGCACATGATACCACCTTGTTTGATTTATATCTCAAGAACACAACTGATCAGTAGCTCAAAGTGATTATAGAAAGGATATAACCATGGCTTGACACTGACCTATTTATCAAAATGTCCTATAATTTTCTTGGTAGTTCACTACACATGTGATATATATACTTTTGACTACACTTTGTTGGTACACTGTTCACTAAACTTGTTTGGCCACACTTGTTAAACCTTTCACTACATTTTTTTTGGTAGTTCTCTACACTCTTGACTGCACTTTCTCGGTACACTTTACTACACTGTGACTGCATTGTTTGGTAGTCACCTGCAATTGTCACTACAGGTTGTTAATATTAATTTAAAGTGACATCTACAATACCTTGAATTGACCAGTACTACCATGTCATTAGACATATACCAAACATATTCCAATGTTTCCTATACACTCAGTGTACATGGGAGTTTCCAAGGTCAAGGAATCATTTTTAAATGGTCCAGAAAGTCTCCTGAATTTATTTGAATACATAACAAAGTCTACCCTCTCACTATTTTTTTTCTTTGTAATGATTTTTTCCAACCACCAAATCTTACTGGACCTTTTGTAGAAGCTTTATATACATCTGCTGACACCATTTACTAACCTATATTTTAGTTCCTCATTTTAGTTTAAAAAAAATTCTATTGAAGTATATAGTGTTGTTTCTAGTCCAGCTGTCATCTCAATCTAGTAATGAGGGATTGGTTGATGTTAGAACTGATTCCAGATGGTTGTCAAAAGGAAGCAGATGTCATAAGATGTCCATTCCACTATTTGTGGCAATATCTGTTTTTCTTGTGAGTTTTGCCTGTGTATAGAAATATTATCTTTTCACCTAAAATCTGATAAGCAAAGAAAGCTTGTGGGGTGGGATAACCACTGAATAGCTCTAGGATCACACTAGAGTCCACTGTGAGTAACCAAGGGAAACAAAACAGAGGACTCTGAGGCTTATGTCGAGTGGCTGTAAATACTGGCAAACAACTAGCAGCCACAATCAGCCACAACTGTGGGAATAATCATCACAACTTGATGAAAAGAAGAGAGAGGTGTGTAGAGTGACCACAAGGGTCTGGAAACTTGAGGAGAAAAGGTTGATAGGGTTATTGGCCATGGGAAATCCAATGGTGATGGTTAGAAGTAGTGCAGAGTGCTACAAAGTCTACAATGAAGTAAAAAGCATAAAAAGAGTGTGAAATCACCAAAAGTAACAAAATCACCAAATGGTTTTTTACTGACTCTAATACTTGAGCTTGAGACCATATCATAGTCAATAATTTGATGATCTCATTGAAAATCTCTCTATTGATCATGCTTAGTGTCATTACACTGATAGTCATGTCATTTCTTTAACTTCCATTTCTGGCCTGATTTGAAAGTCTCCTCAATGAGATTTGGTAAACATTTTCCACTTGAATGGATGTGTCAATGACTGTATCTGTGATCTTTTCATGATACTTTCTGCCTTATTGCTATTGATACCTGGAACTGCATGTGTTCCACAGAAGGCTGCTGTGATTTGTCCAAGTTGAACATCATGATGTCTTCCTTGGGTTCTGACTCAATGGGACAGCATGTTGTATCCTTGGCTGGCAATTCCATCAACCAATCAAACATATCTTGTCAAAAGATCAGCTGCAATATCTTTTTCATCTCCATCTTGGTATTGATTCTTTAGCTGACTGTTCAACTCCCTTAATTTCATCAAAAAGGAAGTCATGAGTCCTTTTGGAAGTGTTCTATGGTCTTTATGCCATTGGATACAAATAATGTGGAGTCATGGATTAATCTTCTTCTTTCTTGTCATTTCCAGCAAGTTCTGTTCTTTGAAACATGCCATCAGCATGTCATTGAGATTGGCATCTTCTATCCCAAGCACTTGGGCTGGAGATGCTGAAGCAAGTGGTAAAAAAGTTAGAAAAGTTGACCTTTAGAACCACATAGGATCAATCTAGTGTAGGGGATATCATAACTGGTATGAATTTTGGATGGGACAATGGCATAGTATTGAGGCAATAACACTAGAGTGCCTCAGTCTAGTGTCTGCTGAGAACAAAGACTCAATAGGTCCATCAGTTTTTTTTTTGTTCTGATTCAACTGAAATGATTAATCTTAGAGACTCTTTAAAGCAGAACTATGCAGAGATTGGACCATAAGTGAATCATAACTTAACTTGCACTACTTACCTTGTGGGGCTGAAGTTGAACAAACTATTATTAATTTACATAGCTCATAGAGCGAAAACTGGCCTTCTGAAGCAATATGGTGGCAATGGCAATATCCTTTGCAAGAAAGTACTGCCTCTTTTCCAGCCACAATTCCAAAGCTATGAACAGATGCTCTACGAGCAAGACTGGAACCGGTACTACTTACGCAACCACAATGGAAGTACCACTATGAAATAAATAGCCAGTACTTAGGAAATGGTTGAAATATATTTGGTAGATGTCTGATGGTATCAGACAGTGGATTAGATGCATCCTAGATGTCACTTCAAATTTATATTGCCAGGAGAGAGGATAGGAGGAGCTGAACTACCACTATGAAATAAATAGCAAGTGGCTTAGGAAACAGTTGGAATATATTTGGTATCTAAGATGTCTAATGGTATGAGACAGTTGATTGGAGATATCCTAGATGTCATTTCAAATTGATATTGCCAGGGGGTAGGAGCCTCCAAAGAGCCACCACTACGAAATCAATAGCTAGTGCTAAGGAAACAGCTAGAATATGTTTGCTAGATGTCTAGTGGTATGGGACAAGTCAAATGGTGGTATTCTACATCTGCAAAACCTCTAAAATGAAATATGCAGTCAGCAATGCATTATCAGCTTATGATCCTTTACAACTGTGGGATGGAATGATTTGATTGGCCAACTGGTAGCAGAAATAACTCCAGTCTGATAGCATTTGAGAGCAATGACTAGCGACATTCTTGATGGATCAAGGAGATTGCCACAACATAGGTCTTTGAAGGTAACACTTCAGATGCTATTGCTAACAATCGTGCTCAAAAAATAATAGATTCCATCCTGAAGAGGGTCAATTATGGATATATACTATATGCAGATGCACTTACTGAATATCTGATTTGAAGAAAATCAAAGTTGTCTTGCCCAAGCAGCCCCTGGACTACAGCACTTCATGTGTGATTAATACTAGCATCCTCCAAGATCATCCTTGTCATCCATATTTGAGTCAAGAGCAAAGAGTAATTTTATTGTGTGATCAGTGTATTGGTACAGGCATGATTCTGTATACCCTAGTGATCTTGTTGTGTAGTTTGAGGAGAGTATAGAAATGTGGTTTTGTTTATTCTATTTTTCTTCTGAAAAAGTGTAAGAGAGGAATTTTGTTTGCTCTTGTTTGTTTTTTCTTCTCAAAAAGGAAAAACAGGAAGAGTGAGCAAAGTGAGCATTGAATGGAGAGTATAGCAATCCAGTTTGTTTGTCCTTGTTTATTTTGGAAGAAGTGTAGCTATCAGAAAGTAGTACAAGAGCAGAAGAAAGTGTAAATAATCCTGCAGGAAGGAACATTAGTGAAAAGAGTAAAGTTAACTAAGTGACAGAGTATCATTAATAGTAGTGGAAAGTGATGTCAACCAGAGCAGGTGCAGACTGTGGTTTGTTCTGGAAGAGTAATGAGAAGTTATAAAGTCCAGAATGGAAGTGTAGTTTTAGGTGAATTTGTAGTTATCAGAACATGTAGGGCTAGAATAGAATGAAAATATAGACACATCCACTATGTTGTCTTATCTATTCTGTTGATTGTGATATTTGGCATGTGTTGCCAGCTTGAATCAGACTCTATGAATTTGAACCTTCATTTTTCTCCTGTACATATTTTATACACATGTTTGTCTGGGATCAACTCAAACCTGAATCTTCTTTCAACTGACAAGAGTTTATCTACCAACAAGCCATAGCTCTTTTTAATCATCTTGTAGCACTTTGATCCCATCTCATGCAAAACCAAGAGTTCCAGTGCCAGCTCTGCAAGCTGCCAATGAATGGAGAACTGCAAATGAGCCAATTGTGATGTTGATCTGATTATAGCTTATCATCTATGTGAACATTGTGCTGAATGAGAAGAAGGCACATTAAAGCAGCCCACCTTAAGAGCTTGTGCTCAACATGTCACTGAGAATGTTGTTTGCTAACTTTAAAGAGAATTGGAAAGTGTTGTAAACAGCTCTAGATGATGTGGGGTTCATTCCAGGAATCTATGAATCAGACAAGGTGAAAGACAAAGATACTGAGCTGGAAAACAAATGGTCAGCATGATTCACTGGAGCATGGGTGAACATCCATGAAACAAAGTTCTTTGAGTGGCATGCAGCAGGTAGCAAGTGTTTGGTTATTGCAGGCAGTTCTATCCATGTGCTCACAGATTCCTGACATCTACAGTATGAAGGGGTTGTCACACATGGATCTTGGCAATGTACAGAGATGTCCTCCAAAGAGTAAGCCTCCAGTTCACATAGACATCTCTTATTGATGGGAAATATAGATTATCAGTCACTATCATCAGCTTCTCAAGCAATATGTTATTCCTACACTAGTGAAGATGAAAGCCTGCTGTTAGCTGAGCAGGGACATGATGTTCAACAAGGATATGATGTCCCTATACTTAGCAGCTCAGTTTCAAGAATTCAATTGCACCAATAGTGTACTCTCAGACCAGTTTTTTGAAATCACCAGATCTAACAAGATTATTTTAGCACCAATACACTGAGACAAGAAACTTTGGGAACTACAGTGAGGTGCAAAACCGTTGCAATGCCTAACCCCAAACCGGGGCGTGAAGCGCCCCGCAATCACTCGTGGGAATTTCACTTTGCTTTGGTGGGAACAAATAAAGTACAAACCCTTCGCTACAACTTTGTCCCCAGGGTCATGTGATTTCGCTTACATAC
>JBBPQC010000129.1:0-38099 GCA_038092295.1 Leccinum arenicola | reverse complement strand
CCTTTCACCCCCGATGATCATCGTCGTAATCCACCGACCGATCTCGGAAACGATGCCCCAGCGGAGGAATTTCCCGACGTGGATGACTCTTTTCGCTCTGCTTGCTCCACTCCCCGAGCTCGTACTCCTGAGCAACCTGCTCCGGTCACACCTCCTCGTCGTGCCCCTCTGGAACCACCCGCTGCCCCTCGCCGCTCTCAGCGCGATCGGCGCGCCCCTGCCCGGCCGGGCAACGTATATGGCGAACGCCGGCCCATCGACCGGTACCGTGACGTCGAGACCGACGGCACCTGGGACCACTTGCTGTCCGGTGAATCTTCAACTCGCCGTGATCCCGTCCCATCCTCGTCCGACGAGGACCCTGAGGCCCTCCTGACTCGCATATGTCGGGATGGGGGTGCTCCTTTGCTCGATTTTCTATGCAAAAAGGCAATCATCGATTCACCCACTCTCTCTAAACCACCTCGGGAATGGTCCCTCAAAGACATCCAAGCCCTACCACAGGCTGAGCAATCGCTATGGAAAGAGGCCTGTGAGGTGGAAATGAGCATGCTCAAACAAAGAGAAGTTTTTGAACTAACACCGCGCCCAAAAGGCCGCAAAGTAATCAAGAACCGATGGGTATTTGATGCCAAACCCGATGGCCGAAAGAAAGCCCGCCTGGTGGCAAAAGGCTTTGCCCAAATCGAAGGACTAGACTTCGACAAGGTCTTCTCCCCAGTCGTACGCTTCGAAACAGTTCGACTAATGTTGGCACTTGCCGCCCTTGAGGATTGGCACATCTCCGGACTCGACGTCAAAAGCGCCTACTTATACGGCAAGCTAGACGAAGAAATCTTCATGGAACAACCAGAAGGCTTCTCCATCCCAGGAAAAGAGAACCATGTGCTGCGATTGAAACGCGCACTCTATGGCTTGAAACAAGCTGGTCTCGCCTGGTGGAACACACTCAACGAGTCCATGAAGGAACTCGGCTTTAATAGGTTGAAATCCGACGCCGGTATCTTCATATACCAAAACCCTAAAACAAAAGTCTTCGTCGTCATTTACGTCGACGATGCTTTCTTCTGCGGACCTAACAAATCCGACGTTGAAAAACTTAAGGCCAAATTTATGACAAGATGGGACTGCAGGGATCTTGGCTTTCCCAAAGAATTCCTGCGCATGAACGTCCGTCGCGAGGGCCGCAAGATCTACATAGATCAATGCGCCTATCTGCAGACAGTCCTACTTCGCTGCGGAATGGCAAACGCCAGACCTGCGCGAACCCCTCTCCCTCAGGGATACTATCCTGAGCCGAATGCCGGTGAAACTTCATCAGCCCTCCGCTCAAAATTCCAACAAGTCATCGGATCCCTACTCTATAGTAATGCTAGGAACCCGACCTGATATTGCCTACGCTGTGACTGCATTATCGCGTCACTCTGCAAACCCTACGCAGGATCACCTAGATAAAGCCCTATACATCTGTCGCTACCTACTTGGTACCGCCGACTACGCATTAGTCTATGATGGCAGCTCTGGCAAAGGCCTTGGCAATGGCTTGCACAGACTCTGATTGGGCCTCTGACCCATCAAATCGAAAGTCGCAAACAGGTTACTTCCTGAAACTTGCAGACGGAGTCTTCTCCTGGAACTCGCATATGCAGAAATCCGTCGCACTGTCCTCCACTGAGGCAGAATACATGGCACTGTCTGACTGCAGTCGCCAATGCGTCTGGATTCGCAATCTAATGAGCGAGCTCGGATATAGGCTCGGACCTGTTCCCATCTGCGGTGATAATCAGGGATCCATCTTTATGGCATCCAACCCCATTACTGAGAAACGCAGCAAGCATATTGCTATCCGCTATCACTTTGTGCGCGATGCTCACTCGAACGGAGAAGCCTATGAGGGAGAGGCGATCCACAAAAGTCCGATTCGATCAGTGATACAGTAGTCGACATGATAACGAGTCATACGACTTACGAGAACGGTTCAGTTCCCCCTGTTGGCCAAGCGCGTGTTGACACAGCGATTCAAGTTGCTAGTTCCGGTTTGTGGACTACTAGCACGTGTTCGCTTCTTGCCTTTGAAAAATTTCTTGAACCATCAGGTGTAATGATTGTGAGCGAAGGAGGTTGTTGCATCCAGGAGTGCAATGCGAAAGTGATCCCACGTTGCAGGGAGTGTCGTCAGGTTTTTGCCTAAATCGATTGTATAAGACTCTATACCGCTGTGAACTGCAGCTTCCTCGCAAAAGCAGAGCATCGCGGTTCTGATTAGGTCTAGCCCCCTATTGATCACCGCCTCGACATGCCCTATTTGTTCTGCTTCATCCAGGAGCACCTGTAACAGGCGGAATTTTATTAGATGACGGGAAACTTGTTATTGAATTCTAAAAATGCGTACTCCATGAGCACTCCATTCCGTCTGCTCAATGTTCTCAGCATCAATTGTGATGGGTGCCAGTGTGTCAGGATTCCCAGCCGGATTCTTTAACCAGACGTAATACTCGACGCGATTAATACACGGACCCATGTGGAAACCGGAGCCATAAAGGGTTCAGCAAGGGCTGACTGTTCGTCTGGAGACAGGGGGTCAGCCATTGTGGCAAAGTCGTGCACGTCGAGCAGGCGGGAATCCTGTTTGAAGTGTTCCCATGCCGGGGACCCTTCTTCGGGAGACTTGTAGGGTTTCTTGTGGATCAGGATAACTATCACCATGATAACCTCGGGACATGATTCGACCAACACCCTGACCTTCCTAAACACAGCAGCAGCGGTTTGAGAGAATGCGGTTTCGAGTATGAAGGGAAGGTGACATATTTTCGGAAGCCCCAAGGTGGAGAATGTCAACAAGAGGTCAGGGATTGCTGAAATGTCCTCTTTTTCGAGGTCACTGTTGGTAGTGGTGTAAACGTGGACCAGAGAACGAGGATACTTGGCTTGCTGAAATTGGACCAGTACGGCATGGAACTCGGAAACCGGTGCCTCATGGATAACGCTAGCCATTTGGACGATGAGAATGTTGTGCTTTACTAAATATGTCAACCTGCAGTGATAAAATGAACACAGCAAATAATGGACGAATGCAGCTGACTCACCGTGGAGTTCTTGGGAGCTGGTATGATTTGTCCTGGATCAGGGAATATAAGGTCGCGTATTCCTCCAGAGAGACTCCAAAAAATTCCTGGTGCGTGAGGATCAGCGAACTGCACCTGAAGTCGTCATATTAAAATGACTGACCAGGAATTCCTTGTCTATGTTCGTTTCGATCGCATTGAGGACTTTTCCGACTCTAGCTGCTCAAATTTGGTTAAAACTAGTGGCTAAACATGTTCATATTGCACTTACGAGTGATTTCAGTACTGTCGGTCGAATCATGTAATTCATCAGCCACTGAGATATCTGTGATTGTAAGCGACGACCAAGAAATTGAAGCGTCTGATTGCCCTGCAGGTGGTGCAGTAACGGTGGGCACTAGGACTCCGACCACCTCATCTCCACTGCGTTCGCATGAGACAGGGCGAGGCGGTTGCGTGGTCTTCTTTTGAAGCCACTTACCCCACTGGACAGTGGTGGATATACTATCGGCTGGGAAGGTTGGTGAGGGCTGCAAGGTTAAGCCCGCCGGTGACTGAGACGCAGATCGTGGTGCCAGTGGGGCTCGTGAAAACCGACTTTCTGTGGCTTGATCCTGACACTTATTGATCGTATCGATCATGTGCAGTGGATTCGTAGTCACTCACCTGCCGCTTGGACCCAGTGTGGCTAGGACTCAGCCTGGGAGAGTAGTAGGCGAAAGCAGGGCTCTCATAACCAGAAGAAGCAGTCGACATTGATATCGACAAAGTCTTCGATTGTCTGTGGCTTGGACTCAAAGGGTGATACTGGCCCGCAGCCCGCTGCCCGCCTAGACTATATCGGACTCAAAGTCTCGGACTGGTCCTGTTTGATGAGTCTAATCCTATCATTCAATAGGTCACTCACTAATGGCTCTGGTCAGTGGGTTACTGGCCGCTGGCGACTTGAATGTGGTGGGAGTTACGGTCTCACAGGTATCCTGATGGAGCCAGGCACCACTATCAGATCAGCATTTGGTATCTGAGGGCAAACCTGTCATAACAGAAGGCTGCGGAGTATGCGGCGGCCTGCCACATCATATGAATGTTGTTATGGAGGTGTAACAATAAGCCGGGCGACGCCGCGGCGGCCGAGGCTCACGCAGTGACGCACTCACGCACTGTGAGTGCACGTTGCTTCTGATATCCGTTTATTCGCCACCTTCTCGGCAATGACCGTTTCAACCTATTTCAACAACGTCTGGCGACTGCCAGACTCTGCAACTCTGAGTTGTATATAGTTCAACTTCCTCCCGAGTCCCGATCACTCAATGATTCAAGACGTCCCCCCCAATCTCAAGACTCTAGTTCCGATCCGTGTTGACGGTCGATTCCGAATAAAGGAGCCACTTGGCTCAGGTGCATATGGTACTCTTCCTTCACCGATCTTCTCCCATCAGACCACTCAAATGGCACAAAAACAGGGAGTGTCTATAGAGTCGTCAATATCTTCACCAACAAGTCATACGCAATAAAACTCGAACTCTGCGCTGCTGGGGGCTCTTCGGTAGAACACGAGTATAATATTCTGAAGTCTTTCCGTAGCAGCGATGGAATCCCCAGTGTTCACTGGTTCGGGAGAGAGGCAAATTACGATGCCTTGGTCCTCGATCTTCTCGGTCCGTCACTACACGAGCTCATGAAGAAACACCACAAGTTCCGCATCTGTACGGTCGTTCATATCGCCGATCAATTGGTGAGTGTACTACACCTGATGATAGCTGATTTATCTCATGATAACTCTATAGATCTCTTGCCTGCAACACATACATACGCATGGTTATATTCACGCCGATGTCAAGCCGCAAAACGTCTTGGTTGGCCTTGGCGACAAAGCTCACAAGATTTTCATCGTTGATTTTGGTGTCGCAAAGAGGTATAGCGATCCTGTGACCGGGAGTCACCTTCCGTTTGTCCGTGCCCGCCACCTCACTGGCACCCCCGCTTTCGCCTCGATTAATAGTCACCTGGGGGCAAAGCTCGGACGTCGTGACGACGTCGAATCCCTGGCATATTTGCTCATTTATTTTTTACACGGTTCACTGCCCTGGTTGGCCAGTGAAATAAAGCCACAATCAATCCTCGAGCTGAAGAAGACTATTCCTGTGGAACGGCTGTGCAGCGGGTTACCTCGAGAATTCGCAACCCTACTCACGTATTCCCAAACACTTTCTTTTTTCGAGGAACCCGACTATCACTACATGCGATCATTGTTTATCCCTCTTCAAAACCCCGTTTCAGCTTCGTCGGACATCACTCGTGATCTTCAAATCTCTGATCAAGTGGACGATGGTTCATCCGACATCTCACAATTCCCATCGTCACCACTCGCCCCATTGCCTCGTTCTCCCTCGCTGCCGGATGTTCCAATCCCGCCATCTCAATTTCCTCCTCCGAAGACGACTCCTGGGGTACAAACACCACACCATCAGGCACCCTCGCAGATCCGGAAACCACGCACTCGGAGGCCATCACAAAAGGAATTGCCATCAACGCCTCGACGGATGTAAGTCACAATGACAGGCCTGCGACATTTGTTCTATCTCTAACATCATATCAGTCTACGCTCATCACACTCCCGCCCTTCGTCTCAACTTCGTACTCCGGTTATACCTGTCGTGTAAGCTGTATGATACTACCCCTTTATGCATGTACTCTTGGCCTCTTGTATTCGCTGTATTACCTTCCTCTTTTCTTTTTTCATTCAAATTTTTCTGCAGGCAGCACGAGTGACGAGACTTCGGACTCGTGTGACGTGTCGACTCCGACTCGTTGACTCGGTGTCACTCGGACGTGTTGCTCAGTCGCTGTCACTGATCCATTTCTCGTTTATTTCATATCATTGTTAGTTAACTGTGCCGGACTGCTGTGGGCATGTAGCTGCGCTGCTGCGGTGAACAGGACCGTCCAACGAGTGGGCGGCGACGACAATAAGACGGCGACAGATGTCGTCACTCGTGACTCGTCACTCGTCACTCGTGACCGTCGGCTAGCCGGCTAGCCACGGCACCAAAACCATAGCCGCGGCCTTAAAGCCATACACGTGCATTCCGGCCCGATCTAGGGTCAGTTCGGTAAGCTGGTACTCGGCTACAGCTTAAAGCCGGTCAATAGCCGAAGCCACGGCAACACTAGGTTGACCTCGTTCAAAGGTGTGTATGGTGGCCGCCATCACTGTTTCTGAGACCGTTGCCTCATCAGCCACTAACTGTATGTCTCATCCTGGCACGCCCATTATTTGGCCCCTCACAGCTTCTACTTCACAGCGGTTTACAAGGCTCTTCATTGCATTGGGGTAGAGAGTACACTAGCTACGGGGATTCAGTTCATCTGTCTGATACTCTATGAGTTAGGTAAGTCTTTCAATTGATGGGGGTATGTTGAATTGTTTCATCCTCTTAGGCATGCTGGTCTTGAACTGCATAGCGTTCCGGAGAATGACACGACACAACCCTCCTGGTAGATCAGTTATGACACTATATCGTGACGGGGTCATGTATGTGGCAACTATACTGAGTAAGCCTTGTCCGTATCATTTCCTCGCTCAGAGTCTGATGATGCAAAGCGTTTTCTTTGATCAATGCTATCGTCACACTCACTACTCCCGTAAGTTTCACTGCTTCCAGGCTATCACACGGACCTTACGGAGAGCAGGTTCAATATGCTAGTATCCTCAATTCGTTTGTCTCTTCTCTGGAGAAACCGCGAAACTTGTCTTGCTGACCTGCAGCGTTTCGTAGCCTTCAAATGGTCATGCACAGCATTCTTGCTTCTCGTATTTTCTTTAATCTTCGGGAGACTACTCGACGAGAAGGAGACTCGCCTTCAATTCCCCTGTCTGAATTTCATGCGAATTCTCAGCGGTCCAGTGGGTTTAGTAGTTCTATGGGGACTTCGAGCTCGAGTAGCAGGAACGATCCCAAAGTGGTCGATATCACCAGAGAACCCGCCGTCCACAGCTGAAACGTTGACACCGCAGGCTGAAGGTGCAGTGCACCTATACAGGCCTGGGACTCGTGGAATGCTTTGCAATTCGTTGTTTTCTTGATCCTCATGCATGCTAGTCATTCTTGTCCTCTTGTTTGTAATGTTTACCTGTAACTGAACATGCTGCTTTTTGATTCCCTGCGTACGTTCTCTTTTTCAACGGGTCACCTTCAAGTTGTACCTCATTATATTACTGTACATGTATGTAGTACCATTGAAAGTAGTGTAACAGCTACTCATTCTAATGAGTGAGGCCTCGATCGAAATGATGTCATAGATAGTTCGGAGAACATAAACTGATTAGTGAATTCACAAAAGCTGTATCTATATTTGAAGTACTTGGGTGAATCGCCTCATCAATGTCCCGTTTCTTATCGACAGTGCTAACTCGAGCCGCCATCGGGTAGGTACGGAGCAGCACCCAATCTCGGTCATTTTATTCCAGCCGTGAGGCTATGCACGCACAGGCAAGACCCTCAGGATGGCCAATGGGGGCGATTGACTCATTGCAGATGACCCTCCTTCACCGCAATCTTAATTTTTCGAGTCCTGTGGCATTAAAGGCTCATTCCTCGTTCCCGAGTTCTTCCTTCTCATTGCCTATTCGCATAAAAGATGGATGGTCGAGTCCTTCCCGTCCCATCGTCTTTTCATTGAAATCCCCACTCATCTCATATATCACAAGATATGGCTGACAACCTAAAGAACGACTTTTTAGGTAAGTTGCGCGTTCCTCGGTTCTTTCACCGAGTCTGATCGAAAGTTGTGCAGTCGATTTCATGATGGGGGGTACCGCTGCGGCCATCTCGAAGACGATCGCCGCACCCATAGAGCGCGTAAAACTGATGATACAGAATCAGGGAGCCACGATCGCGGCTGGCCGTCTCAGCTCTCCGTACCGTGGAGTGATGGACTGTTTCCGAAGAACCTATGCGGAAGAAGGATTCTTGAGCTGTGCGCTTCATGTCTTTCGATCGACAGTCCGCCGTGCTCAGCGTGCTAGTTTGGAGGGGGAACGGCGCCAATGTTTTGAGGTACTTTCCTACACAGGCATTGAACTTTGCCTTCAAGGACGAGTATAAGAGGAGATTCGCTTACAAGAAGTCAGAAGGGTATGCACTTTGGGTTTTTGGTGAGTGTCTCAAGATAAATCCATGCGATATTTTGCAATCGGGATTGACTATAATGCCGTAGGAAATGTCGCCAGTGGTGCTGCCGCCGGGGCGTCTTCAGCCGTCTTTGTGTACTCTCTTGACTAGTGCGCTTTCCTCTCTTGATATGTATTCTCAACATAATTTGTCCTTCCAGTGCTCGGACACGGTTGTCCGCAGACGGGAAGAGTGTCTCAAAAGGAGGAAAGCGACAGTTTACCGGTATCATAGACGTGTACAGACAGACACTCCGCACGGATGGAATTCTTGGACTATATAGAGGTTTCGTTCCCAACATCCTCGGTATCATCGTCTACCGAGGGTTGTAGTAAGTACATGCTTCCCTTACATCCGTACTAGGACCAACTTACCTTTTCGCCTAGTTTCGGAGGCTACGACACCATTAGAGATACATTCCTTGTCGGAAGTCTCCAAGGCAACTTCTTAGCTTCGTTTGCCGTTGGTTGGGCTTGCACTACCGTCAGTTCATGTTTTGCAGATCTCGTTGGGCTATATACTGAGCAGCTTGGCAGGGTGCTGCATTTGTGTCCTACCCAATGGACACCATCCGGCGCCGTATGATGATGACGTCAGGGGAAAGGGCAAGTGCTATTTTTGTCGGGGCTCTAAGACATATCACCCATTTTCGTTCAGGTTCACTACAAGTCATTCGTTGACGCGACAAGGCAGATTGTCGCGAAGGAAGGCGCAAAGGCTTTGTTCAGTACGTGCCAATCATTCCTTCACGGCGGATCAAGTCTGTGTCTGACCTTTCACACAAGACGGAGCTGGTGCGAACATTTTGCGTGGAATTGCTGCAGCTGGTGCTCTGTCTCTCTACGACCAGTAAGCATGGACCCATGATTTCTATGACTTGTGTGCTCACCCATCGAAGGTTCCAAGCGCTTGCCTGGGGGCGGGTCTACAAGGCAGGTTCTGGGTAACCTACGCGATAGTGGGATGAAGCCCTTTCCGTTATACTTTTCTGGTTTGTACTAGACGTGTAGTTGCGTTCTAGCGACTCTTATTATTAGACTGGAAGCAACAGTACTAGATTTCCTACCTTACGGCGTTTATTGCCATCGCGTAAAGTAACCCTTTCATGGAATATATGCGTTTCCAACTATCTTCACGCTGACACCAGAGGCTGAGAGACAAGTCGCTCAGCGAGTCATGAACGGGGGAGCGAACACTGGCGTCCTTATGTAAGACACCTCCGACCGACTCGATCTTTTACCGATCGCGCATGACTTATTCGCCAATACAGTCTCATGTAGACATTCCAAGGCCAGTGGGACTTAAAAGAAAGATAGATGTTTTAACATCAGACGAGGAATTGGATTCATTATTTGACGACCACGGTGCGCCGGACCAGTGGCTCTCTTTGACATTGACGTTGATCTAGGCTGAACACTGTTTGCGTGTAGACTCTCAGATGCGCGACATTTTTCAGCACATTAATAATGAAGTCAGTCTGGAGGTCGCCATTCGCGAGCGACTTGCAGATACCATTGAAGGCCGTATCCAGTGGGCTCTCCAGATGTTAGACGCCCTTTCGAATGTCGAAGAGCCACAAGATCAACCTTTGGACGCGGATGATTTCCAAGAGGCTGCGGTAGACGCACTTGAGGCATTGGAAGCACCTTCTCTATTTATGTTTGACATCGGATTGCCCGAAGAGCGAAGTCCGTCTCCTTCATTCTCCCCTTTAGCTGCGAATCAACCAACGTTCCAGCGCATACCAAAAACACGATCTTCTCGGACACCCAAACCATCGCAACAGAAGAAATATCTATACATAAAGTTGACCACTACTACGTCTGATAGCCAGCTTGCAATTCTTGCCTGCCCGACCTGCAACCGGACACAGTTCACTACCCTCCAGGGGTTGCTCAATCATGCACGTTTGGCTCATGGCATCGAATGGGCAAGCCATGACGCATGCATTTCTGCCTGCGCTGTCCCTACATCTGCGGACTCTCAGAGTTGGGAGAGCTACGAAAGAGACGGCGGAGAGGTTCCTTGGGGTGGCAATGTTGTTGGGCTTCGTCGGTTGTTCGAGCGAGCGGTAGGTGTTGACGGTACACTGCCCACGCCTACTCTGGCGCATGCCTCGTCGGACGTTTCCTTGGAAAATCTGGTGACAGTGCCAAGTACTCTGCTATCCCGGACCCTCGGTCTTCACGCAGACTCGCCTGCACTTGCACAATTCCTTGGCCGTGCTCCTAAGCGTCGTTGTATTCACGTTTATGGTGAAGATCAACTCGTCGATGTCACGACTCTCAACGATACGGCCTCGCAGCCAGACGGACTGATCCCCGAAGAGCCAGGAAAGCCCAAGAAAGGTTTCTGCATGCGCTATCCACACCGAAGCACTGCGCGAAAAGACCTGGATTTGGTAGTTGATGTCAATACCAAAGACATCACACACAGAGACAGCACATCTTCCCCCGCGATCATCCCTGCTGGGATAACTGCATCGCGATTCCACATCACAGCACGCATCCGTCTTGAGGACCGCAGCTTATTTATGAGAGCGGGTGAGTTCCTTGCGCAGCGCGTTGCCACAAATAACTCATCCATGCAGACCGACGTTCCCAGTTAGGCATTACTGACCAGTACCGCTGGATGCTAGGAGTCACGGCACCCTCATATGTATGTTTCTTGTTTCAGGGGTGCCTGTGTGTTGAACTCTCTTCTCAGTCACTACCGTTGTCATCGTTCCTGACCTGCGTTACGGTCGTGCCTCCAAAAATAGTTTCCCCTGTGTTTCTCACTGTCCATCAGCAACCCTTTGCGGTTGTTGGTACTGCAAATGAGCCCTTCATGGCCAAGGTCATTTTTGATTGGGTCGGTGGCGGGAAAATGGAAGTTGAGCATTGGGTCGAAGTATGTGAACTCAGGTCCTTTATGGCGTCTCTTCCCGATACAGAACTAAAATTTCCGATCATATTTAGCTCGATCAGTCCAAGTCTCACACTTCTGTTCTCGGTTCCGAACAAGTACTTGACATAGAGCTCGATCGCAACACACCACTGCTTCCCATTCCGAAAGGAAGCCCACCTCCGCTGCCATCGCTTGATCGGCAGCTTACATCCGACTCTTCCCTGCACAACGCACCTCCGATTGACCCGGAACATGGGAACATACAGACGATAAAGGAAGAATGTGAGATTCTCAAACTCAGGGACGTGCTGATGCCAATCATATTCTGTATCACAGACTATGAACAGGTCCTCCGAAGTCTTCTTCCGAGGGTACCGATGACTGCGAAAGGTGCATATCTCTTGGTGCGATGTGCCGCTTACATTAACCAGGGTGCTTAGATGTCAAGCCTAGAGTTGCTATCCAAGTCCCGTACAAGTTGGTCGCTAGTCCTGCACATTTGCTTGCTCTAATACCTGGAAGACGGAAAGCCATTGAGGTGTGTACTTACGGTATCTATGGATGATCCCTGTTTAAAACTGGCGAAAGTGGGCTCGCGCTCACGCGCTGCACGGGCTTTATATTGATCATATGGCTTCAGTCTCACCACGCCAACAAACAACGCTTACGGTTGGGGATGTCTATATGTTTCTCGAGGATGGATCACATTTTCCCCGTCCATCACATGTTGCTTTACGATCGTCACCCGCTTTGAAGAAGAAAGGGAGAGAGAAAGACGGGACCCCGTTTCTAGGCGATGAATCGTGTCCAGCTTGTGGCATCACAAAGCGTCTACATCCTGGATACGACATAAAGGGCGAAGAGGGAATTGTCCCTTGGACCTGTGTTGTCGTCCCAACAACACACCAACAGTGGGGAACGAATCTTCCCCTTTTTAATGTCACGAAGGTTCTCGCGTTCTCCGAAGGACTCGAGCAAGCAGTGCAGGGTTCGTCAACATCAGCAAGTTTCGCCGCCGTCCCGAATCAACCATTCAGGATATTTTTGCCACCTTTCCAGTATACCCCCCATGACCTGGTGACGCTCAATCCACCAGAGCTTATTCTTGCTGTGCACAAGGTCGTCTCCAGGCTGTGCCTTCCTACATTTCCCGTCTTTGCGCCTTGTGGAGAAAGTTCCCAATTTCTTTCCAACAGGGAATTCTGTGAACAACGCCTTGCTCCGGCGGCTCTTTTGACAGCCACCCTCAAACCCTTTATCTCCGTATTGCTGCGGTCAGCCATTGAAACTGCAAAACGAGACGTTGCAACCACTGTTTCGGGGACCCAAAAAAGTCGAGGCAAGAGGATGAAAAAGTTAACCTTTGTTGTGACTCCAGGTCACCTGTTGCGCGGGCTGCGATCCCAGCCCTTCAACTCTAACATTAAAGCTGTTTTGAGTACTGCACGGACTTCGATAAGCAGCAATCCTCAGACGAGAGAGGTCATCACGTTGTGTTTGGCGCGGCTTGGCGTCCAGCTTGGCTTTGGCAAATATGTTCCGGCCGGATTGGATGAGAATAGTGCAGACCATTTAGGGCACGTTACGGTAAAAGCTGAGCCGGAGTGAGGCTGAAGGGGGCTACCGGTACATAGATTTGGATGCTATGAAAATGCTATGTCAGATATCTGTCACCCTTTTCTCCGGTGAACCCTTGAGTACGTATTTATGTTCGATGAGTCCACATACCCTGAGCTTGGCGACACTGTGCGGTTGAGAACCTCAGTTAGAGACTTGCACGGGACCGCTGAGCGGCAGGCTGTGCGTTGGTGGCTCGCTACGTAATGAATCAACTTGAAATGAACTTACTGTGCCGACCGTGCGCCGCAGCACATCTCATCGATTGCCATGGAGCGTTGTTGTATACATTCATATTCAGGGCCGGAGTCCAGCTTTTAGTTTCAGAGCTTCAAGTTGGAAAAGCCCCGGTTTCAAGTCGTCTTGTAGGACACTGGCCCGGGGACTCCCATTGACAGGCAAAAATCCACAGCAGAGCTTGAGAGAAACGTTTCATGTCGTGTTCGACTGACAAGCGAACAAGTTCAGCCGAGAAGACCCACGGTGCACATTTCTGATCAACTCGAAGTTCTGATCGTACCCTGGCCAAACCCTGTGTATGTAATGTGTTTCGCGTGTATCGGAGTCGCTGCCACTTGAAGAAGTTGGTCACACTCAAGACACTCTTGGATACTTTTTACAGATTCCACCATTCGCGATTTTGTCGCAACTGAGTGGTCGAGGCAAATGCATTCGTATGCACAACTCGCAGCACGAGGCCTTGTTGGATCAAGGTCATATTCTAGTATTCTATCTATTTCTTCGAGGGAACGTTCCCCGCCTCCTTAAACGCCTTGTTGACGGAATCGCTAGAAACATTCAACAGATCCCCTTCTGGCTAGCATTAATTCCGACTTCCCGGCCTATATCAGTGTCAATCGATTTGCCATTCCGACCTTTACGCCGTTTCCTGGTCACCCTGGAGCAAAACAATGGATTTGAGTCTCGACAACACACTCGGGGCGTTGTTCATCGGCTTCAGCGTGTCTTCGATGTGAGTAGTGTCGTGTCTTCAATGTGATCGCGCTGATAATCCAACAGGCTTTACGGTGTTTTTGTCCTCCAAGTCTACATATACTGTCGTCGATATCCTTTGGATAAAGTAGGGTATAAGGCTGTTGTGAGTTCCATTCTAAGAGTGTACCCTAACAAGGAGATCGATTTCTGATCTCATTAGGTCGTGTTGCTATTGTTCGTGCTATTTCCGATGTTCGCCGAGCTCGTCACATGGTTTTTTCTTCAGCTTGCTAGGGACATTACATCAAGCTCTCATAGGTGGTACTGTGTACTACTACTCAATAACGTGAGTTCCTGTAGTTGTTGATTGCTGACGATCTAATTGCCGTTCAGGAACTTCCTGAATATATTAGCACTCTATGGCAAACCGGCTTGGTGTGTCAAGTCATGATTTTTTTCCTGTTTCCCTGTCATCTGACAAGATCGCAGGTCTCTCGTCGTATGTGTGCTGTGTGGATGGTGAACCATAATCCTATTAACGAGGTGCCTTCTAGCTCCAGCTTCTCGTAGGGGTAAGCATGCCTCTTTCATGTTGACTGCAAATATCTGAGAGCATACTCACTGATTAGTCCGTGGTTGGAACCATTGTCAAGTTGTATGTCCACCTTTTTCCAAATTCTTTCTGCGTGGTTAACCTCTGTCATTTTGGTAGTTTCTTCACGATACGTGTCTGGCGATGTAAGGGCTCCGTCCATCCAAGACCAAACCAATGGCGACTTATTCTTATTTTTAGTTAGCTATGGAAACGTGTGTTTGACAGTGTTTCTGGTGAGCCCTTCCCCACGGGCGATCTACATGTGAGATCTTATCGTCCAGAAAAGTTGGTCCTGACCTTCGGACAACTGGGTGAGGGATCGTTGTTATGGTTTCCGACGTCGAGTTTAACGTGGACGGTTCATAATATTGCATAACGTCCCAGGCCTCGCTCTTGGTAAGTCTTCAGCACACTTATTTTACATGATTACGGTTGAACCCATGCATCTTTGATAGCTTACACGGTGAAAAGGTGTCAATTTTCTCACAATACTCAGTGGTTTTCAACTGAGTTTACATACCTTCAAGTTTTGCTATGACAACATTACTTGAGATCACCAACCTTCGAGTGAATTGGGATTCCATGCATGATCCCTCCCATTGTTGACCTAATATTCTTGCTTCAGGTTCTGGGGATGGTTGCCCTCGGTCTCGACGCTTTGAATGACATCAGTGTAGCTGCTGCTCTTTGCTATTACTTGCAAGGCATGCGGTGCAATTATTCACAGTACGTTTTCAGTTTTCCGCTCTGATTTTTTTCCGTTGACTGATGACGTACGCAAAGGGGCAACTCCGTGATCAGAACATTGATGCTTTATGCAGTCAACACCGGTTTAGTGTCCAGGTATCGTTGGCTGTCAGTAAGGTCGTTTCCCATTTGACCGACACCATCATCCAGCGCAATGAGTTTCTCCACTTTGCTCGTCGTATGTATCAAGTTTCATTTTCAAATCAATCTGGGTGACATACTTAGTTCCTCAACAGTACTATTTTGAGCCAAGGAATCTCATCTTCATCGCTTGTTACTTTGTTTTGAGCACATGTGAGGGTATTCTTGCTGGATCAAAAGCCTCCATCTGACCCATGATTTAGCATATGCTGTGTCGTTCGTTGCTGCGTACGTTTTTGAAACAAATTGTACAACACGAATGCCTCATAGATGTTACAGCCTAAACACACGTCAAGATATACGGGGCCAGGGTGTCGATGGCGAGTCCGGGAAACTCGCGACATCCCAGATGCGCATAACAACAGACCAGGGAAGTCACGCATCCAACATTCTGTCCCAAGAACCCGAATCTATGCAGACCCGCAGTGGAGAGGTCTGTGAACCACTGAAAGTCTCCAGATCTCACGGTCAACTTTGACAATAACAGAACGCTACTCCCTCACCAGATATCACCGACGAGTTCATGGTACGTGGATCAACTGATTCTGAACAGATGTGCTGCTGAGCCTGACATCGATTTTATGCAGAGACAGCAGAGACCATACTACACTGTTGGATGGTAAAAATGCCTTCGATGAGGATTACTATTCCAAACAACTATTCAATATCTGATCCGACCCCCGGATCTGTAAACTCACGCATGTGTCCTAATCTGGTGCACTGTTGACTCGGCGCCCTGTGTTGTCGCATCAACCCATCCATACAAATATCTCTGTTGTTGCGTCACATCCATGCATTTTCAGAAAGTAGAAGTCGCCCAGTATGTGTGTATTGCATAGATTATTACTATCGTTTATAGGACAGTCGTTCTGATTCGCTTGTATCTACTTGGCTTTAGAAGTTTTCGGTCGGCGATTTTGTTTTTCCAGTGGCCCTGTTACTATCTCTATCTTGATCGCTCTCGGCGTCGGTGCTTATAACTCCTACTGGCTGCATTGCACAACCGCCAGAAGGAAGTGCCTTCTAGAAATCTCGAACCGGGGCCATAGCCCTCGTAAAGAGATGCGAAGTTACTACTACTAGTGCACTTGTCCGTAGATGCCTGATAGCATCATGCAGCGGCATGACATACAACCTCTTAGTGATCTGGCGTAACGCCGTCTCGGAACTCAAGGCAAGTTTGCCATGTGGACGTGATAGCGAGATGATGTCCGGAGGTTTCAGCAAGCCTTTATCGGCAGCATTGTCTCAGCGGAGTCTTCAAGATCTTAGATCTCCAGAAATGAACTCTGTTAGCTTCCCTCGATACGAGTGCCTCTTCTACTGTTTCAGGGGAAGCTCCAGGAGGGTGCCGTGTGCTGACGAAGGACTCAATATTATGTCCTTGATGTGTTGTTCCAGCTCGGCGTCCACCTGATGGTGGCTGGCGGACAGCTGCAAATGAATGAGAAGCCGGCCACTGGATGCGATCTCGAGTCTCAGCGAGGGCAAAAGAATCTGAAGGGCTGGGAATGGGACGAAATGGCAAGATCAAATCTATCTTTTCCCAGGTTGCGACTCGAAATACTCAGGGTCATGGAAGCCAACTGAATGACTAGGCTTGAAGAAACGTGACACGAAATCAGCGGCGACGTCAATGCCTCCGCGACGATCTGTTTGTGGACGAGTTGTTTGTCCGGCTTTCCCGCACTCGGGTCCTGGTCGGCATGACGTGTGGAACTGGCAGCCTCGTGCTCGTCGATTTTCACGCTGTAGGTATGCGAAAAAACGGTCTTTTCTGTGCTTCCGCGGAGTAGAGAGCAGGGGGAGCGCCGCGTGCGCGGGGTTTTTTTTTCGCCACCGACGAACTGGACACATTGTGTAATTTAATGAGGGGTCAGCGCTTCAGCCGCCAGCACAGACAGCAAACACGGGATACATACATGTACGAAGAACGTTCATCTCACGACGCACTCTGCGATTACTTATCTATGAATATGGCACCGAGAACGTTGGGGTCCACGATTGCATCACGGGTCCGTACACAAAGTAAGTGCAGAGAAGCGTGAGAAGAGGCGACAAGCGGTGGTCATATCCAAGCTGCGAGACTCCGCAAGCTTTGAATTGGGGGCGAGGGATATGATTTTGCGTCGTGATACAGGCCAAGCGGTGTGCCTCAAGATAGCGCGGATGCGACCGGGTCATAGGGTTGTTCCGAAAAGGTGTTGGGTATGTGTTTTCCGACTCCGGAGGTGGTGGAGGCGGAGGTGTGGAATATAGTCTCCGGGAAGCATGGCGGACCACCAAGGACAGACGTGGTATCGAGTTCATGATCCAGATTTGAGCCTGGGTTGAGTACTTGATAATACAACTCCGAGTCGGAATGTAATCGGACCGTACATCCCAAAGGTCCTTCCCTGGAGTCAATCTCAATCGGGTTTGCACTGCTCAGTAGAGGACTCATGCATCACTACCCGATCAGCTCCTTGAACTCGATTCCCCAGCAGGGGTGGGTTGCGCGGATAGTGTATTTGTTTAAGGCTGAGTCGTTGGGCGTGCAGTTTGAGGTGGGTTTCCAGATTTCTTGGGTCGTCGAGAACTGACTGCCTTTTCTCTCTTTTAACTTCAACGACGCGCAGGAAGACGACTGGTGATCGAAATTGGGCACGATCTTCAAGTTCGTGCGCGAATACACCTCCATCCTCGTGACGCAAGTCGATTCTCTTCCTCGCTCGCCCTCCGTCTCTTCCTCCTCGCCGCCCAAATCACCTCCGGCTCCAGGTTCGAAGACCTCGCGTATGACCTGTACGTCCAGGCCTTTTCGGTGTACGAAGACTTGATTTCGGAGACCCGAGCGCAACTGGCTGCGATCACGTTGATAATTGGGACGTCGAAGGGCGCAAAGGTACTCGAGGTGGACGGGTATGACACGTTGATTACCAATATTGCGTTGCATGGGGTCAAGAAGCCGCATCAAGCGACGGTGATACATGCTGCGAGTCAAGAGGCAGCGGTGGAGGTGGACGGGGATGATGGGATATGGGGAGGGTACTTCGGAGTCGAAGAATGATCGGTCTGCGCGTTCGCGCTGTCGATCGTGACTGAAGTACTGAAGGATTGTTGGCAGTGCCCACATAAGGACAGCAAACGGCGGGTACTGGAATGATGTCTGCAAAAGTCGTTGCGGATTGCGGATTCGGCGACGGAGGAGATCGTTACGGTTCAGATATCAGGCAGGTAAAAGTGCCACAGCCACCTTTGTTGAATTTGTGATAAAGACCCGACTGTCACCACATCAAAACATCCCTCAAACCCAATATTCCAGGAAGGTCGTCGATCTTGAGATTACTCACATGGTGTTACAAACGTCCCCGACTCCCACGAAGTGGAGGAGGGTTTTGTCGGGCGCAAACGTGCCGCTCTCTGCAAATCGATTCCCCGTTACGTAATTTAAATGTTATGTAATAACCAGACTACTGACCAGTCGACCTCGAACCGACCCTTACTACGCACCCGGTGAGCGGACAATCAGCATCAAACCTCGATACTACGGGACCACAGACACACGGACCGCTACTACTACTACAAATCTCTGACAACACCAAAACTTTAGTCTACTTTCCAGAATCCAAACACCAAACTATATGTCAGCACCCTCGAAGCCTCGCAAAATTTCCTTAATAGCGCTTCGTACTCTGTTCCAGTGAGCTCGGTTCATCGTCACCATCGTATCCGAGTAAAGCCGAAAACTGTCATCACCCCAAGCCTTCAATCTGTAGTCGTCATACGGGGCCACGACACGACTGAAGAAGATAGCAACGGCCGGAATATCCAGTTTCTCGATGATGGAGTCCATCATGTTGATGTAAAAAAATCCTCCTGGCAATTTTGACCTGCAGCTCAAGTCCGTGGTAACCATCGAGTGAGCTGCCGCTTCGGCGGTGCTATTCTGGGTATGGATGACGAGGCCAACGTGATGGAGTAGCGGGCACTTCAGAAGAAGCTGCTCTAGACCGTCCAGTGTGATCAACCCATCAACCGACCCAGGATGGTTCGAACCTGTTGACTCATTGATGGAGAGGTGTTCCAGGAAAGGCCATGCCGATGCCAGCTCCACGAGTGCGCCATCAGTAAGGTGTATACGAGCCAAAACATTGAGTTCTACATGACGCATGTTGGAGAACGCCATGATTGGCCGCAGTACCTCGAGGGTAAGAGTGCGTTCCGAGGTCCAGTTAAGAAGTCTTTGGATGTCAGACTGACTACGCAAGCCTCGTTCAGGTATTGGCAAAAGACCGACGTCGGCAAGATGAATTGATTGCAGGTTATTGAAGGGTCCATCGAGACGGTTGTTACAGGCTTTCTGAACAGCTGAAAAAAACGATCCAATGTCCTTGGCGAGACACCCATCGGCATGCACGACGAGTCGCTCGAGGGCAGGAAGTTCGACTTGGGCAAGGAGCCTTGAGGTTAATTCCAAAGGTCGACAGTAGTATGAGAAATGCAAGTTCTTCAATTTCCGGAATACGAGGACTGAGCGTTCTGAACTGAGAGCAGCGACGATGTCTTCTGCATTGCTCAGTGCGAAGGTGAGGGAGATGAAGGAACGTAACCGAGAGAGATGTCTCAGATCGTCCATCTCCAGTTTGATATCCGCACAGTCCAAGACTCGAAGGTCTTTCCATGGCCAGGAATATACACCACTGGCGCTTGGATAGGGCTTGGACCAGATGCCGATTCCACTGCCCCTCATAGTGATATTGGTCAGGTTCGGATAGAATTCGGCCATTGGCGCGATAAAGTCCCGAATGAAGCGTGGCTCGCCTTCAGGCAATCCTGAGGTCGTGATGCTAATGGAATCCAGAGATGTGATATGCTGATGGTGTAGCCAAGGGGAAATTCCATGGACGAAACATAAATTCAACTCCCGGAGATTGGGAAAGAGTAGATCCTGCTCGTGTAGGTTTTCCGGCATGGAATGCGAAACAAATCCCAAATCGAGGTTTGTCATCACGCGTATTCTACGTGTGTAACTTCGGAGGATTCTCCACTCTTCTTGGGTTAGAGCTCTGTTGAACTCAAGTGGCGTGTGGTAATGTTGCAACTGGGACAAAAGTCAATCACTATCTCTGCAGTAAGTTGACGGATGGGAGGAGCAGACTCACGTATGTTTCTATATTGCATGCACTTGGAACACACATCCCTATGGCGTTCAGATTGTCCAACACCGACCAGAGGACATCTATAGCTGGTTGCTGGAATGTGCGGCATGTCTGTGCTAAAGCAACCATGTCGGCATTATGCCGGATGCCTGGAAAGACCTCCGGGTATGGTGGACAGAAGACATGTTTGAAGATGATAAGCAGGATCTCTGGTATTTGGAGTGCACGATGCATGGCTTGGAGTTATGAGAGCGTGACCTGATGGCTAACAAGCTAAGACGACGCGGAAGATCTATGAGCAGTAGGTATGAGAACTAGAGGGGAGGATGGCATTGGTGGATCGATATCAAGCCGGCAAATTTATACCTTGGGTCCACTGCCAAAGCATTGTCACCTCCACACCGTTGACCACCACCGCCACAAAAATAAAGAGCTTTGACAAAAGAAGGAAAAAAAGAACCCATGTGGATATCCATTGTTCGTACCCTGCCGGTATATCTAGACGTCGGCTGGCCCGTCCCGAGTTACGCTGATATGTCTTACATATTCAGCCCGAGTGGTACAGATCATCTTCCATGCTCTACATCCCATCATAATCAGTAATCTATAATTCTTTGTTTGAGTGTACAAAATCTTCCCCGAGGAAGTTGACAACTGAAGTACTACTCACCGAGGGGCCCATCGTCGAAGAATTGGCTCGAGGCGAGCGGTGGCGTCATAATGTGTGGAACGCACCACGGCCAAAAAGCATTGACCCACATAATTTGACCTATCCACAAGGTCATTCGAGACATTTTTCTTTTATTTCAGGAATTCACCACTGAGTAGTCAACCTCAGATAGGCTTCGCACGGTCCGTGGTTCCATGGTTCCAAACTTCCAAAACCGCGCAATTCGCCAAGCAAACGAGAGCGTACCTTTACAAATTTCCCGCCAATATGAATCTCTGCCATCCTTTAAGCGTACCAGAATTACGTCGGTACTGTACACATGCACAGAATGTAAGTAAGGAAAGTGACCTGCCTGGATGATAGTGCTCAGCATAGTTTGCGGGGGAAAGGATCCCAATTCAATTACTATACATTATGGTCCCGACGCCGTGGATGTAGGATGTAACTTCGGAAGATGCCCCACTCAATTTGAACTGAGTCGGAGTAGTACTGAGCACTCCGAATAATGTGTACATCTTGCTGTACTGGCGAGACTAAGACCCAAGGAGTCACTATTCGAGTTGACAGTAGATTGACGCATGAAATTTATTAGCCAATAAGCGCTCCCTGACCGCCGGGCCACTCCTCGTTCTACGACTGGCGTTCTGGAGTACTTTCCTCCAAGGCGTCTATACCTCGTTCGATTTCAAAATCCACGAGCCGGATTTACGAAACTCGTTTGATCATTGTGGATTCAGTGTCACGGTACAAGGGACACGGAATACTCGTGGAATAAATGCTTGGGAGGAGTGCCGATCCAAATGGTCCCATACTACATCTCATTCTGTCAGTACTAGTGGTTCGTCAAATCGACGTCGCTTCATCGAATCATCCCCGACTGGATGGAGGGTTTTCAGCCAGAAACGTGCCGCTCTCTGCAAAGCGATTCCGACGTGGGAATTGATTAGATAATGGTACTGTACAGTCATGTCTAAGTCACGCCGGGGAGTCTTGAAAATGATAGAATACAACTTGAATGTATTCTAGATGATTTCGCCAAGCAATGTGCCGCCCTGGTTGATTTGTCCTTTGATACTATTCCAGGGTGAAACTCTGCAGTTGTCCAAGTTCACTTCCCAGCCTGCTGCCTGATGCGGCGGTCAGCAAAGCGTCTCCAGCTTGGTATCTGCATTTTTCGATCACCATTATGGTTGTGTTGTTGCTGCAGCCCTGCGAAGACCATCCTCACTTGTCTATGCGGCAGACGAGCCCTTGCATGGTATACTTTCTTGGATAAGTACATACTCCAGTTGATCGATCATAGAGAGAATCTATCAAATGATCAACCGTTACGCGTTACGTGTGATGCACTCGTTGTCTTTTTCGACAGAGATCCCGTTCATATCCCATTACAAATCACGAAATCCCGTGTTCAGGACCTGTCGTTGGAGCTCCGGTCTCTGACATTGCGTGCAAAGCTAATGGATGTGAAGAGTGATCTTGGTCGCTTCCTGCGTGACCTCTGCGATGAGGTTGCGTGCCCGATTGTAGACTTCCTGCAGACGACAGTCCCACATCGCTCACGCATCTGGTGGTGCCCCACTGCCGAATTCTCTCTTCTACCGTTGCACGCTGCCGGTAGGTATCGGACGGGCCAACGGAATCTCTCTCATCTGTTCATCTCGTCTTACACTCCCACCCTCACTGCCCTTATTCGTGCTCGGCGGGATGTCGCATTGACGAAGTCATCGATAAATGAGAATCGCTTTCTTGCTGTCGGCCAAGCCACCTCCAATGGTCAGAGTAAACTGCTTTCTGTTGGCAGCGAACTGGACATCGTTACTGAGTGTATGCGAGGTCTCGCCACGTTCACGCGCCTTGAAGGTTCGGAATCGACTCTATCTAGAGTCTCGGAGGAGCTAAGGCAGAATAAGTGGGTTCACTTTGCTTGTCACGGTGTCCCAAACGAGGAAAACCCGTTCGAATCTGCGTTCGCCCTCCATGATGGTCCATTTACAATCGAACACATTATGCAATGCAAGTTGGAGAATCCGGAGTTTTCCTACCTCTCTGCTTGTCACACCACGGTTGGATACAAGGGGAGTCCAGACGAGGTAATCCACTTGGCGTCGGCGATGCAGTTTGCAGGTTTCGATCTGTGATTGGGACGATGTGGGCGGTGGATGACGCACATACAAACAAGATCACGTCCAAGTATTACGAGAATATGTTGGATGGATCCGGTCGTCTGGATCACACTCGAGCAGCGTTGGCGCTGCAGAGGACGATGAAATCATTGGCTGGTAGTGTTCCGCTCGATCAGCGCATTCTGTATGTACATATCGGTGCCTAGTGCACATCGGACCGTATCCGATTTGTATCTGAGGTCCTTGTATCATTTCCTGTACTATATATCTCTTCGCACACATCGGTTCAATAGTACATACTGACTAGTAAGTTACCAACTTAATTGCAATGCAGTCACACTGGCGAGAGTACGCAGGAGCTCGGGCGTGGCGGGAGACGGTCTACCACCTTTCCTTGACTTGTCTCATTTCATTCGTCAAAAGGGACCATGGCATGATGGAGAGAAGACATGACCTATAATTATTCCATCTCAAGCTCCTTTCCAAATACACCCCAGAAACTAATATTATGTGAATAAATACACACTCTATTTACCTCGATAACACGAGTCGCTTGGTTTCTTCACAAAGGCCTCTTCCAACCTGTCAAACTCCTTCGACCCTCTTGAGGGTGACGGTGTTCCCGCTGGCGGAGACGGACGTGAGAACGCTGTGGTTTTGCTTGATGTCATAGAGGGTAGCACCATCTAGGGTATAGTGTTTGCCGTGGGAGCCATGACCTGAGGCAGTGGCGTTGGTGAACTGGAACGTGCCAAAGTTCGCGAGTGGAGTAAATCCACCGTTCGCGTCCCCATAGGCTCCCATGATCCATTCGGCGTCCTGCTCACACAGAGACCAAGAGGACGAGAGTTCCTTTGCGACAGTCTCGCCAGTCGACAGGTTCTCGATGACTGCCTTGCCAGATTTCTTGGAGGAAGTGGCGACAGTGGTCCTGATTTTGTCACCGGCTTTGATGGTAAAATTGTCGAAATCGTGGGCGTAGTCGGGGTAAAACTCGCACCAAGCTGTGCGACGAACGAATGAGGAATGATGAATAGAGAGTGAAGGATAGATTTGGCTCACCCTGGTACGAGACCTTACCGTCACTGATAGTGAGATCGACACCAGTCTGGAGGATGGCGGTCTGGCAGGTGGCACCATCTATGCCAACCCAAGCAGCCACAGAACCGTTAGAGCCGGTGGGTGTTGGGACGGTAAAGGTAGCAGTGACATTGGTGAAAGTTCCCTGTTGAACGAGATCGGGCACGATTACGGAACCTGAGGATGATGCTAACCTCATGCTCCGTCAAGATAGCGCCAGCCCAATTGACGCTGTACTGTGTGCCGTTGACAGCACCGTCGGGCGCGTAAACGTGATTGATCAAGTTTGACTGGCGATTCTCGCGGCGACGAGCAAGGCGAGCCTCTAGTCGAGAAGAAGAAGAGGGAACAGCCAGAACTCCAGAGGCAAGTAAAAGATTGACGAGAATAGCAAGCTTGGAGACCATTGTGGGGAAAGTCGAATGGGGATCTTTACTAGATTGTCGATGCGACTGGAGCCCGAGGTCGAAAGCATGCATACTTGTACCTTTTTATGTGTTCAACACTCGTAGACCAAGCCATTCCAATGAGGAGTTGGTTACCGGGCATACTCTCTATAGGGAAGTAGAACATCAGCTTCCCCATGATACCAACAGTCATGGTTGATACAACATCATAGTCGTGACGTCCACCATGTGCACATACAGTGATACCTCACTTCTTCAGATTGATTTTCTAGCCCTCGTGGAAGAAAGCAAGAAAGTCGAGGTATTGCACTGATTAGAGAATTATTCCTGTCAATCCGACACGAAGGGACCAAGAGTCGACCTATATGGAACTCCAAAGACTCACCAAAGACTTTAGAAAAGGAAACAGGTGACATTGCGTTGGTATCTCAGTCATAATCGGCAATCACTAATGACATCATGAGTTCAACGTAATACGTGTTAGAGTCTGACTACATACTACAGGCTTGTGGCGTTGGCCAACATGAGATCCATCGCTGTCAATAAAGGTTCGGGGTGTTCCTTCAATTTGCATCACTCAGTGAGAACGTTCAAACCGCGAATGAAACTTGCATTGAACACACACGCTCCAATATCGGGCCGCCATTATCGAGCTGCGTGCTAGCACCGACGTATTTCATGTACGCGATGGACCTGCCGTAGTACAGACTCAATCCAAGGGTGTGGCGAGCATACCCTTAACCTGGCTCTTTTCTGTGGGACTAGCATCTACCCTGGCGAGGACGCACTCGGTGAATTTGCGGGCAAGAAGGTAGTCGCACTGGACAATGGAGTCTTGCGCTTTCGATAGCAGAAACGCAACGGAGGGCGTTGAGAGCGTCATCGCTGTGCGTGTTTGGGCCGGGACCCAAAGCGGTCATTTGTTTCCAAAGGCTTTGGTAAACAAAATTTCGCCGGTACCGGCTCGCTTTCAACTAATAGCTTCTGCATGGAGATCAATCGCTCTCGATCAAGACATTTAAGCCTGCCAGATTCCTCTCTGACGTCTCTTCCTCGCTTCTACCCATGGGAGGCACTCGCTCGTGGGGAGGCTGGCGAGTGCGGCCGTCGCGGCCGACATTGAGGATAAGCAGGGTGTGCGGTGGTGTATGGCGCACGAGGGAGATTGCGCGGGGGGTCGGTGTGGTGCCGGGGGAGATCGAGGTTACAGAGGCAGGTTAGCCATGCTCAGTCGGGCCAGCGAGTGACAAAAGTAGTGGAGGCAAGGAAGATGACGTCGTCGTGTAAGAGAAGCTGTCAGGCATACATAAGTCAGCGAACGGACGTGCGATGTAGGAGACGGACCGCGTGAACGCCGTCACAAGCGGAACGCCCGAGATTGACAAAGATGATGCATCGGAAGCGCCATTTTCGTTCGCGAGCGAGACCGTCTACGCCGGTGACGTTGGCGAGGGTGTTGGGCGCGCTGCTCGTCCAGGGGCGGGGCGGTATGACGTGGATGGACGGGGATGGTGGAGCGAGAAAGTTTGGGAACATGGGAATGGTGAAGGGAACTGCTGGTCGCATGCGATGGGGGGATCATTGAAATTTGACGTAGTTTTCTGGAGTGAGGACGGGTATGAGGATGACGATAAAGTCTTCTTGTGAGAGGTACGGTTCGGTTTGTATTTTGTGCATACCCCTGGTGATTCTAGGGTATCGGGGAGGGTGCGATGAGGTTGCAGCGAGCTGGCGAGGAGTGAGAGGACATGTGGAGTAGTGCCGCCGCGAGAAGCGAGTATGGACTGTGCGTGATCATACAGACTAAGTGGTTGCGAATATGCAACGGGGATGGGCCTACCACACTAGATACAAGCTATCCCCACTCAGATCTACGCTCGCTTCTCGAGCACACGGCGTGCTGCATCGTCGCAGCAGTGGGTCAGAGTTGAAACTCAGCCTCAATTGAGCCTTCGGGATCGAGATGTTTCATCGATGCGAGTGCCTCTTCGACTGTTCCAACGGAAGGCTCCAGGAGGGACAAATAATTCCATATTACGTTCTTGATATTGTTCCAGGACTCCGCACCTGATGATGGCCATGGTGGCTATCGCACAGTTGCGTATGAATGAGAAGCCGGCCGGCGGCATCGAAGGACTCAGCTGGACAGTGAACACCAAAAAATGCGGGATAGGATCATAGGACTGGGTTGTCGAAATCTTGGAAAGTGATTTTTTGGACCACCTGACCCGAGGACGACAAAGAGGTGGCAGTAGCAAAAGCCAGTGAGCATGGCCTGATGAGCAGACCAAATACATTACTTCCTTGCTCAAGCCACTCTACACAGCTGGTTCGGAGTTCGTGGTGTTGCAAGTCGAGAGCTGTTGCTCCCTGCCAGTCCCGGAGTCACTCGGAAGTGTACAAATTCGTGCTACAGTCCATCTTTTCAGGTTGTCCGCGTTGGTCTCCGATTCATAGTCGCCCTTGAGATACTGATAGTTGTCGAGCTACGCAGACGTGGTGGTAGAGGAAGAAGTTGACAGTGCTTCGACTGCACTATGTAAGTAATTACTTACCACTGTACTCGGCTCCCGCGCCTGCCTTGAACTTGCACCGGGCAAACTCCGCCCACACTACTATCCGCGTCATCATGGAGTCACTGAATGCCTCAAGTTCAAAAGAGCTTGAGCTGACGAAGAAGCGGAAAGTTCATGTGCAGACACAGGACAATATACTACCTTTAGGTGGTATAGCTGTTTCTAAGCAGACAAGAGGTCGTAGGCCGCTATGGCTACTACTCCTCTTACTGTTTTCAACACTATGTTTCCTCGTGGTTCCTTTTCGGACGCGCTCTGTCTGGTCCACAGAGAGTGGCTTAGCCGTCGTCACCTTTGGAAAGAAACCCATAGGAAACTCTACGGTAACCACTGCGGAGCTCACAGGGAACGGACGTACAGATGACATCCTCTGGGACAAGTATAGTCTAGTAATAAAAGGACAGCGTATCTTCATTCAGTATGTCTTCTTCACACACGCCGTTGTTGGGTCGTGTTCACTGTTTCTTGTCAGTTCTGGAGAATTTCACCCCTTCCGTTTACCGGTTCCTGGGTTATGGTTGGATGTTCTACAAAGAATCAAGGCCGCAGGATTCAACGCCATCAGTATCTACACCCACATGGCACTGATCAATCCCTCTCCCGGAGTAGTTGATTTCCATGACTACCGCGCTCTGGAGCCACTTTATGAAGCTGCAAAGCAAGCAGGGATTTGGATTGTTCTTCGTCCTGGCAAATACCTCTCTCTTCCGGTCTTAAATGCGTCGTAACACCTTATTAGGTCCCTATATCAACGCCGAAACAACTGCGGGAGGTATTGCGCACTGGATGACGTCGCAAGTGGCTGGTGAGCTCAGGACAAATGCGACGGACTGGAAGGCAGCGTGGCAAGACTATATTCAGGGAATTATCAGAGAAACGGTACCATTCCAGATTAACCACGGAGGGCCTGTTATTGGTAAGTAAAGCGCGTTCGCATATTTCAAAAATAGGTCTAATTTTGGAACTTTTAGCGATCCAGCTTGGTTTGCACCATGCTTCGTCCTCGAAGAGATGACTAACTCATTGTGTCCTGCAGATAATGAATACTCTCAGTCGCCTATTTCGCATGCGGAATACTTTGCAGACCTCAAGACCGTCTTCTACAATTCTAGTATCGTAGTTCCTTTGACGGCAAACGACGCCAATGCAAATAAGAACTGGATCCGTGGGACCGTGAGTACAATCAATCTTCATCCAGCAACGTCTTTTCATCTCATTGTGATTTTCAGGGCGCAGTCGATGTTTATGGGTATATCTGGGCCATTTGCTCAGGATCAATCACTGACAATTATTTGTATGAAAGCATTGATTCCTACCCGCAAAAATTTGATTGCTCCAACCCCACGGTATGGAATCCAGTGGATATGACTTACCATACTTACCATCAAAGTATGCCAAGAGCTATTCCTGCTTAGAATGTGTTTGTTCATATCGTTTCCAGGTGCAAATCCTGATCAACCTTTGTACTTCCCCGAAGTTGGTTTGCATCTTCGTAGTTTTCGTAGGATATATACTTACCTCCATTCAGTTCCAGGCCGGTGCTTTCGATGCATGGGGTCCTTCGGCGCCAGGTATTCCTATTATTTTGTGATAGGAAGGAGCTAACGGTGTTTTGAAAAGGCTATGATCAATGTGGCTTGCTTACTGGAGCTGATTTTGAGAATGTTTTCAATCTCCACCTTTGGGCATCAAATGCCAAGATGATCAACTACTACATGCTCTATGGGTATGAATACCTCCATCCGCTTAGATGACACTTAGTGACACCTTGCAGAGGGACGTCATGGGGTGGTTTGCCTTTCCCAGGCGTTTACAGTAAGTGTTCGTCGATTCTCCCATTCTTGGCGCATAACTCCTTACCCAGCATCATACGACTATGGAAGTGCGATTGCCGAGAATCGAGAGCTGACTGACAAATATCCCGAGCTCAAGCGACAAGGGCTTTTCCTCCGCAGCTCCCCGGAGTTTTACAAGACTGACTACGTCGGTGATAGTGCCGGTGGCGCTGTCGATGTGACGAATGATTCTGCGTTCCTCACCCTGTTGGTCAATCCCGACACAAAAACATCGTTCTTTATCGCAAGACAAAGTGACTCCACTTCAACGTGAGTGCGATTAAGTATTACTGAACGTCGCTGATAGGAGAGCACTGTTCAGGGCAATCACTAATTTCAAGTTGAACGTGACCACGTCAGCTGGTTCGATCCAAATCCCAAGAGTTGCTTCTGCAATCACTCTTAGTGGTCGGCAATCCAAAATTGTTGTCACCGACTATTCCTTTGGCTCGTCCAAGGTCCTTTATTCTACAGCGCAGATACTGTACGCGGGCCATATTGGTAGCAGGGATGTCCTGTTCTTGTATGGCGACCCCAGCCAGGAACACGAGATTGCCCTGCGCCTCACGGGAGTACCACGCCTGCAGGCTCAGAGTGCCAGTATATCGTATACTTCGGTCAACGATGTCTCGACTGTGACCTTCCTATCTGGAATAGATGGCCTCGTGACCGTATGGGATTCAAGTGAGCAATTGGTTCTCTACAGTGACATCGCCACAGCAGGCACGTTCTGGTCCCCGGAAATACCTACGGATTCATCAAATGACTTTGCAAGTTACTGGCAATATGGCACCAACACGTCTGTCTTGATTGGAGGACCATATTTTGTACGGAACGCAACTATTTCAGGCTCAACGCTCGCTATTTGCGGTGACCTCTACGAGAGCGTGAGGTTGATCGTGATTGCTCCAGAGACTGTACATGCCGTGACCTGGAACGGAATACCGGTTTCTGCAGATTTTGCCGCTGCTGCTGCTCTCACTCAACAGGGCGGATTCTCTGCTCAGATATCCCCGTCTCTCTCGGCAAAAGACATTGTCGCCCCTCAGTTGACAAACTGGAGGTATGCAAATAGCTTGCCTGAGATTGAATCCGACTTCTCGGATGCAAGCTGGACGGTTGCAAACCACACGAAAACCAATATACCCTTCAAGCCCTACTATGGAGATGGACGTGTATTGTACGGATGCGACTATGAATAGTAAGCTGCTGTTTTCATCATCGTTCGCCAGCTCAAACATGTAATAGTTGTGAAAACATCGTTCTTTGGCGGGGTCACTTCGCTGCCACCGAAGATACAAAGTCGGTCAATCTCTCTATCAACGGTGGTGAAGGTTTGTCTCAGATCGTCTCGGGAAGAGCAGGGTTTATGAACGCCTACTGACCAGCTTTTGCTGCGAGTGTTTGGGTGAACAACGTGTTTCTGAATACTTCATGTGGAAAGTAAGCTTCACGCAGTATACTTGTGAGATGCACTTACGAATTGGACAACTTTCAAGTTCAACCAACAACCGAAACATCTTGGAAGAGACTGATGATACATTTTACTTCCCGCCTGATTCCCTCCTTTACGATCAGGATAACATTATTACTATTCTTCAGGTTAGTCGCATCTCTATAGTCTGTGTATATTGTGTTCACGGCTTGGTCAGGACAACATGGGTTTGAAAGAGAACGGAGGTTATTTGTCACGTTCCGTCGTTTCAGTCACATAGAACTGACGGAAACTTCCAGAGACGGCGGTTGACGAAGAGAAGTCACCTCGGGGAATTCGCGGGTTTATGCTCAATACCGGCGACTTCGGCGAGTGGAAAGTACAAGGCAAAGTCGGAGGATATTCAAAGTTGGTGTCTCATTCGAGCCCGCTTGGGATCCTTTTTTTGACCTTTGAACTAGCTATCCGGACAAAGTCAGGGGTGTTCTCAACGAGGGTGGTCTATACAGCGAGCGATTGGGCTGGCATCTGCCGGGGTATGACACTTCGTCATGGGAAGCTAGGGATCTTTCCAAAGGTCTTCCGAATGCCGCTGCTGGCGTAGGATTTTTCGTCACTACGTTTGACCTCGACATTGCGGACTATCTCGACGTCCCCATGTCGTTTACCTTTGATCGGTCTTTCCAGCCTTACCGTGCCCAGTTGTATGTGAACGGGTGGATGATGGGGAAGAGGGTAGCAAACCTCGGGCAAGTCCTTGAGTTGTTCGCGCTGGATCGATCGACTGACAAAAGACACTCATAGGCCGCAGTACAAGTTCCCCGTACAGCAGGGTATTCTTAATTACAACGGCGTCAAGTAAGTCAATCTCCATCTGTTTATTTGACGTTGATCCGCTCTGACGGTTAACCAGTACCGTTGCGGTGGCTTTGTGGGCCATGGAACCCACTCAAATTTCACTGACGTTGGAATTGACGATCGACGGAATGTATGAAGGAGGTGTGGGAGGCATTGCAACGAACAACCCAAGCTGGTCACCGGCGGGTAGGGGGTAAACGCGTTGTATAGAGTTCTATTTCTATTTGATTGCTTCATCGTGGAGAGATACCTCGTTTTTATTTTGCCTTTCAGTCGGTCCATGAACTGGCCATGTTCCCAGTAGGCCTCGGATTTTCCATCTGTTCTTGAGAGCTCAAACAACTTGTTCGGGCCAACAACTCGCTCGCTACCTGCCGTTGGACGGGCCTACCTGCCAAAATGACTGTTCGACAATGCATATTGGCATGTATATACTAACAAGGTTTCCCCTCTGATCGCTATTTTCGAAAAAGAAAAAGATAATGGGATCCTGCGAGAAAGTGAATCGCCGCAACCTAGTACATTCCGGTCCGAGATATCGTGTGATGGTTACATATTGATGACCCCAATGAGCTTGATTTACGGCAATCTTGACTCAGATCACAGTTATCTGGCTGGCACATCCAGGAGACAATAAAGCCATTCTTGGACCGTGTCGAATATTGAACTCTGAAAGGGAAGAAGGGAAAAGAAGCATCGGACAAAGGCATCATCTGGAAAGCCACTCTTGCGTTCGCTGTGAATCCTGCAAGGCTTCTACGGTTGGCCGCCAGGTCAGATGATTGGCCCTGTCCTGAGTAAATTCTTCCACTTTGAGTTCGCACTTCTCCACTATAATTCTTCAAGTCTCTGATGTGGATGTCTTGCGGCACGCCGGCGACTTTGAGGCCCTGGGAATCGCTGCACGCCGCATTACTAGGATCTTCGATCGGATCATCTGCTAGAAATTAGAGTCAGCAGAACATCTAAAAAGAACCGCGATTCAGCAGCTTTCTCGGATACGAGCGAGGCCATTCGATTGGCTGATAAATATGTAACAGATGCTGAGAGCGCTCCAAATCCATCAGCTGATTGGGATCTGCTGATAGGCTGACTCACTGGATGAGATTTCAAGTCCTATTGGTCAAAGGTATGGCATTTCCTCTTCTCCTCGGAACGCATGTGATGATAAGAATAGTCCATGCTATGTACATGCTATGCGTCGAAAGACGTCATATGTACTATGACGTTACCATCTTGCGTCTCTTCTAGGCTTGATTCATGATGGCCGCGTCCGAAGCAAGCCGACGGTCAGCATCCCAAAACAGAGTAACTTAGGGTTCGACTGTTCACATCCATGAGAGAAATGGCCACAATTCGCGACCGGAGAGTTTGACTCATGTATGTGCTTCCACGACAGTGACGGACGTACGTGCGGTCTGCGTGCCGTCATTCGATATGTAGAACACATCGACGGCGTCTGCAGTTCATTCGAGATTGCGTCAGCGGACTGACCCAACGTTTGTAACGATTCGGGTGATCTTTGTATCGATGCGCGTGTTCGACTTCTGCGTGCGGGGCGAGGAGCAGTGGTACGATGATCTTCAGATTCGTACTCGCTGGCGAGACTCGTTCTGGTGGACGATGTCGATGGATTTGTCGTTTATGACTACTCAGTGGAACTGTACGGTAAAGTTCTTCACAAGACGAAGAACTCAAAGACGAAAACTGGAGATGACGTTAGTTACGCACTAGGTTTAATTAAACCTTTCGTCAACTATACAGGAGTCAAGAGCGGATGGCGATTGGGTCCCTCCCTGTTGAGGCGAGGTTAGCTCATTGATTCAGATAAGTGGTCCAATTCATTGACATCTTCCGGTCCAGACAAAACAAACCATTTTGCAACCGTAGAGGCTCCTGAACGAACACAGCGATCACGAAGTCCATCTGTTCAATTGAAAACTTTTGAAAGACATTTGCTCAGTACAGTGACTGTCCTTTTTCTTTATTGGTGGTTTCGTAAGTCCTTCACTGAAAGCTTCGATGCATACGTGTCCACAGTGGTCCTCGAAGCAGATTGTTTTCAATCCCACCATATCCGAATTTCCGAGTCCTTCGTTTGGGCCTGAATGGGCGTTTCCCGGATCATGTTGTCATCATCCCGACCGAAATGATGACATTCAGCGTGTCCAGACTCGGAGACCATGGGTCATTTGAATGAGCGGGCAACGGCCTAGTAAGGAGTGTGTTTTGTCAGCCAGCTTTCCATCTACTCGATCCGAGAATCATGTGGAGCCCCTCCTTTCCAATGTACTTATCGCCCATCGCATCCATCGGAAACGCCCCGACGGTAGGGTCGAGATCAAGATTGCTGATGGGCGGCACTTGTTGAACTTTGATCGTGTGATCACAGTGGCTAGAATCTGGATCCGGTTCAAGTTCCATTACGCCCACCGTGTGTTGGACGCCGAGCCCCCACCTCCTCAGGCTCAAGCTCCTAGAATCTCCAATAGTAGTACATGCATGCCCCCGTTTGCTCACTTACATACATTATCATCCACGCATCCTTATCCTCCCCCTCCGATCTTGCACCTCCGCTGTTCTCGCAGGCCATCGCCGATAAATGAGATAAATGTGCGCGACGCAGGACCGCAGAGGCCCATCCTGTAGTACTACGCGAGCGCGTGGCTCGGGTATTATAAGACTTCAACGAAGACGGGTTCACGTCAGGCATACGCGCCGTCGTGGAAGAACATCGAGGGTATCCAGCTGCCGTTCGACATCGTCTTCGCGGAATCCGCAGACCAAGCCAGACGATTCACTCGGGAGATGGTGGGTGTCTTTGCAGTGGCTTGTGTGTACGGCCGGCTCGAGCGGAGCGTGCTCGGCAGGATCCTCGTCCTCGTGCTGTTGGGCAGGCTTGCCGCTCTGTTTGTCTCTGAATGATTCACACATTATGATCAATGATCGGATGAGGGCGGCGTAGAAAAGCGTAAAGGCAGGCGGGTCTAGCGGGTCGTTTATCGTTTGCAGCCTTAACTACCCTATGCGAGCTAGTCAAGAGACAATAATACGTAGGCAAGTGAATAATAAACAACGCGGGGGCATGCATAGAGATACGGCCGGAGTGTATGTATGTACATAAGCAAGTGATTGGTCGATGCGAGTCTATGTGGAGATATATATATATATGTATACATCCCATCTTCGCTAAGTGCACAGGAGGATTCTATAAGACAGTGGGTCGTCAAGAGTGGATGCGCTTCGTAATGGCACAGGTTGGATGAGATAACGGTTGCGTTGAGAGGGTGGGGAGGTAGGGAAAGGGGTGTAGGGTTAAGGCTCCCGAATGAAGTGCATATGAAAGAGCAAAGCAAATACGACACTGCACGACACGGCTCGAGGAGAGAAAAGAGCAATGATTAATTACCGCCTCGTAGGAAGCTCAAAAGTGACTCTCCCCCTCGTAGACTCGGGGTCTTCTTCGTCCATGGGCGAATCTTCCACTTGGCTGGCAGGCAACCAAGGCTCGTTTTGTGGCGTTCCGCCTCCACTGTGTGAAGGGCTTGTCCTAGCCCCACCCCCACCTGAGGTCCAGCCCGAACCCGAGACAGAACCCGAACCCGAAACTGAACCGGAAGAGCCCGGTCGTTGCTGCTCGTCCGCAAATCGGATAGATCGGGATGGAGACGCATCGCGCGACGGCTGTTGCAGTCGGAGCGATTCGAGCCGCCGATGCAGAATCGACGAGCGCGGCGACAGAGTGCCACCATTGTAGCGCTCCGCTTGGCGCGCGCTCCTCCCGCGTCGATCCACTCCTTCCTCTGGAATTACCACGGACATGGGCAAGACGTTCTGCATTGCTCGTTCAGATGGGGTCGGGACTGTCGGAGTCAGCGTCGGAGTGTACGTCGGCGTGAGAGTGGGAGACGGTGTTGGCGTCGCGTCAGAGAATGACGCCGGCGAGCGAACCTGAGGCGTGGTGACATGGTTGCCGTGCTCGAGGCTCCCTGAGGATCGCCTGCGACCCTTCTTATGCAGACCAGCAGCGCCGGCCGAGCGCATGCCTTTTTTCTGTCTCGCGCGCTTCCTGCGCCCGTCCGCCGACGATTGCTGTACAACAGAGGGCTCACTAGCGGTCTCCATGGTCGTGTCGTCTCCATCTCCATCATCTTCAGAAGCCCATGCTTCGTCATCGTCGTCGTCGGGAGGCTCGCCCTCCGCGGTGTTATTCGTCGCGGCCGTGACTCTGTTCGGTTCTCCATTATCCTTGCGCGTTCCTTCAGATTCTTTAGCAGGGGGGAGCACATGGCGTCGCGGGCCCTCCTCGATCTGGCCCGTGGTCTTCTGAGCGCCTTCGTGAGCGTGCGCATACGCATGCCGGACGACCTCGACATCAACCTCGACATCAAAACGTCAGCAGCTGGCACATACGCTGTATGCAGAAACCCGGTCCGGTTACCCACCTCTTCTCCGGGTCCCGCCCGTCGCTCGACGACCTTATCCGAGCCCTCTCTCCACTCCATCTTGGTCTCAGTCCCGTCCGGGGGCATCTGTTCCTTCCCCACGTCGTCACTCTTGAGCGTGTCTTCCGTCTTGGGCTCGCTCCCGTCCTCTTGGTGAGGCTTGCCCTCCGAGCTCGTTCGCCTGCTCTCCATAATTGTCTTTTCTTCCTCCGTGAGACCGGCCCGGCCGTTCTCCATCGTGCTCGCGTCGCGGTCCCGGTTGATGACGACGTCCTCACCGCGCGTGATGTGTCGTGTGAGAGTGGCCCAGTCGGGTCCAGTCGCATGACGAGACCACGTTCGCGATGAGACGGAGTGAACGCGACGTCCCAGCGAGAAGAATGGGATCGACAGCCCGTGTATAGCAACGCTGCAGAGCACGATGAAAGCGACGATTGGCTGTATCGTTGATGCGAGAAACTCGGCTCGGTTCACAGGAGGGTTGGAAGCTTTGGGGAGATACCCTACTGCAAAGGTGGAGATGTATATGGCTCCTGAAAACGCGACAAGGGAGACAGGCCGTCAGAGTAATGTGCAGGCAAATGTGAAACGTAATTGACTCACCAATGCCGACCGGTCCGAAATGACCGCTAAAGAGCGCCTCGCGGAAGGTCTTGACGTCGGGTATGAATTTATAGAGGGCTATCATGATCGGAAGTCGTTTGAGGATCAAGATGAGCAAAGCGGCGGGAATAAGGCGATGGACACTCAGTGTCAAGGTCTCGTTGGTGAAGCTATCAAATGGCATCCATGCACCTACGTACACGAACGAAGCAACGTTGAACAGCAAGTCTATTACTGAACTGAACACTGCTTCCTCTGTCTGTCGGTTGAAGAAACCGTCCCACGCAAAAGCGGTACCGCAGCAAAAGGCGGCGAGGAGGTCGTCGGAGCCGAGTATTGTCATGATACCGATAGTGAGGAAGGCGAGGGAGACATACTGCGCAACATACGACTGACGGTCAATCAGGTCATTACGTTGGCAAAACTTCATGAGATAACGAAATCCGAAGCCCAATGCCGATCCAAATGCGACGCTGAGAGCGATCTCAACTAGACGTTTTCGTGAGCACAGGTCCGCATGGTGAACACAAAGACTGACATAGCCACAAGAAGAGAACCCAGTCCTCAATAGCGTGACCAGGGGTAGACTCGAGGATGAGGTAAAGGGCAATAAAAAGAAAGGGATACGCTGCTCCATCGTTGCATCCACACTCCGCGGACAGTAGATGGCGGATATGGGCGGGCACGTGCTTGTCTGCGTACTTTCCACCAACCACTGCCGCGGCAAGGATTGGATCGGTGGGAGTAAGACACGCACCAACGGCAAGGCTAGAAAGGAAGTCGAGGCCCGGAACGAAGGCATAAATTAAGCCTGCGGATACGAACCAGCCCTTATGGGTAACATTTCAGAAATTATGCGAAGGCCGGAATGAACTCGACGTACCCAAGCCATAACGGGACCGAGGAGAAAAAACAGACTCTTCCAGTGTCTGGCGACATAGGCCTTTGGAAGCTCGACGCCGATGGCAAACACGCCAATAGCGAGGACGACACGCGTAAACTCGAGGGTGATGGTATTCGTTGTTTCTTCATTACCGTTGGCCCAACTGCGAGGATCGAACACACCAGCACCATAGGGTCCTGGGTTGGAGGATGAGTGTCGAGCGGTCAGAGTAGCATGAAATGCCAACGAAAGACTTGCCTATAATGACACCAAAGAGAAATGCCCAGCAGGCTTCCCCTATGTACAACTGTGGAGACGATGAGGATGAGGATCACGATGAAGGCGGTGGGAATAAGACAGACCTTTTCGCGGATAAACAGCGAAAACATGCCAAACTGGGACGCATTCATTTCGGATGAAATGAGAGAAGAGAAGAATTCGACTGACCACTACGACGAAGCCACCCAAGCACGCGTATGCGATGTGTGGAATCGTTGGACTAAGCTATGGATTCTAGGATGAGCGAGTCGGAAAGTGATGTGAGAGACTGTGAATGAGGCTGACCGGATGGAACAACATGGTGTCGACCTTGGAATAACTGACGCACAGACTGTGCGGGGTCGTGAACGTTCAACTGGACGTCTAGGAGGAGGTCAAAGAACGTCGTGAGTGACTTTTGAAGACCAAATTTGCTTGGCAGGGGCCGAGTAATATTGACCGAATTACGTCAGTCGGAAGTCAAAGTGGAGAGTGTCACGGTGGAGAGACAACTCGGCGTCGCTGGAACAACTAGCTCGCTGTTTATATAAGTACGGATCATATTAACTGTACTTACTAGAGAATTCAGGGATCGATGAAACACGTTCTCTCCTCGTG